>JAJPUD010011974.1:20204-32402 GCA_023553655.1 Myrmecobius fasciatus
TCTTGCCACTACAAAAAGGGATGCCACAAACATTTTTGCACATGTGGGTCCCTTTCCCTCCTTTAAAATCTCTTTGGGATATAGGCCCAGTAGAAACACTGCTGGGTCAAAGGGTATGCACTGTTTGATAACTTTTTGAGCATAGCTCCAAATTGCTCTCCAGAATGGTTGGATCCTGAACAGACAATTTTCATATGATGAAATTAAAACCATCTCTAGTCATATGAAAAGTTGCTCCAAATCACTATTGATCAGAGAAATGCAAATTAAGACAACTCTGAGGTACCACTACACCCCTGTCAGATTGGCTAAAATGACAGGAAAAGATAACGATGAATGTGGGAGGGGATGTGGGAAAAGTGGGACACTAATACATTGTTGGTGGAACTGTGAACGGATCCAGCCATTCTGGAGAGCAATTTGGAGCTATGCTCAAAAAGCTATCAAACTGTGCAAACTGTGCAGCAGTGTTTCTACTGGGCCTATAATCCAAAGGGATCTTAGAGGAGGGAAAGGGACACACATGTGCAAGAATGTTTGCCGCAGCCCTTTTTGTAGTGGCTAGAAACTGGAAACTGAAGGGATCCCCATCCATTGGAGAGTGGCTGAATAAATTATGGTACATGAATGTTATGGAATATTATTGTTCTGTAAGAAACGACCAGCAGGACTATTTCAGAGAGGCCTGGAGGGACTTGCATGAACTGATACTGAGTGAAACGAGCAGAACCAGGAGATCATCCTACACAGCAACAACAGTATTACATGATAATCAATTCTGATGGACATGGCTCTCTGCAACAAAGAATTGTCTCAAACCAGTTCCAATTGTTCACTGAAGACAACCATATACACCCTGAGAGAGGGATATGAAATATGGACCACAATGTAACATTTTCATGATCTCTATTGACATTTGCTTGCATTGTGTTGCCTTTCTCTGATTTTCTTTTTTTCTTGTAGATGGGATTTTTCTTGCATAACTTGTCAAGCATTTCAACATTATTAACATGTAGTGGACTTCCTGCCATCTAGGGGAAGGGAGGGGACTGGGGGTAAAATTTGTAATGGAAAGCTTTGTAAAGATCAATGCTGGGGAACTACCCATACATATGTTATACAAATAAAAAGCTTTAATAAAAAAAGAGTTTTATTTTCAATAAATAAAAAAATAATTAATTGATTGATTTAAAATAAATAAAAAAATAAAAGGATGAGAGATCTATGTTTTCTTTCATAATTTGGCTTTTATAGAAATGTTTCACGTAACTTCATATGTGGTTTCATAATTGTGGGTGGGGATTAGGGAGAGAACCTGAGAGAACATCTCAAAAACAATTGTAAAATTGTTTTTATTATAACTGGGGAAAAATATTAAATAAATTAAATTAAAATTTTTTACAAAGAGAAACCATGAAGGAAAACTGCCTCAATATCCTAGACCCAGAAGGTAAAATAGCTATTGAAAGAATCTGCCAATAACTCCTTGAAAGAGATCCCAAATTGAAAAGTCCAAGGAATATTGTAGCTGAATTCCAAAACTACCATATAAAGAAGAAAATATTGCAAGCCACCACAAAGAAACAATTCAAATATTAAGGAGCCACATTCGGGATTATCCAGAACCTAGGATTAAAGGGCCTACGTATGATCAAATATGATCAATGGAGCTTGGACTGTAGCTAAGAATCAACTACCCAGCAAAACTGAGCATTACCTTGCAGGGGAAAAGATTGGCATTCAAAGAAATAGGAGATTTTTAATGATTTTTCATGAAAAAAAAGCAGAGCTGAACAGAAAATGTGATCTTCAAATACAGAACTCAAGAGAAACACAAGAAGGCAAAAATGGAAGGAAAAAATGTTTTTAAAGGTTAAAATGTTTACATACCTGCATGGAAAGATGATATGTGTAACTCTTGAGAACATTGTTAGGGCTTTATTTAGAGGATATAAGTGTAAGTTGACTTTTATGTGATGATATAAAAAAGAAACTAATGGACTTCTAGTGGTGGAACCAAGCCAGGAAGCTGTTTGAACTCTCCCAGTTTCCCCTCAAAAACCACATGAAACAAGCCTCTGAACAGAGTCTGATAGAGTGAAATCACTTTCCAGCTCAAGACAGACTGGAAAAACCTTAAGAAAAGTCAGTCTCACTGGGGTGAAAAGAGTTTTCAGTCCATCTCAGAAAGACTTTGGGAAAGCTGGTGAGAAGGTCTTAATGACAGCAAATCAGCAACTAAGATCCTCAGTCCTGGCTGAGTAGATGAGCAAATCAGTGAGACAGCTTCCAGACCCAATTCAAAAAGCAAACTCTAAGAAACCAGGCTTTTCTTGGAAATAGCAATCAAGCTACCCCCTGCAAATAGAAGAGGCCCCTGCGCTCAAAGCCAAGGCTTAGAGCTGCACAGGAAGCTTGGGACAGTATCCCTTTTACCCCAGAAGAAGAGCTCAACCATAAAAGTTTTTTTTTTAAAGGAAATATAAAAAAAAAGAAAGAAAGGAAGTGAGCAAGAAACAGAAATGAACCTTGACCATAGAGACCTACCATATTGATAGGGCAGACCAAAACACAAACTCAGATGAGGACTAAATGTGCACAGAGGGGGGCAGAGCCAAGATGGCGAACTGCAGACATCATTCTCTTTGAGCTCCTCAGATCTTCCCTCAGACCCAGAACAAATTAAGCCTCTGAACTGCTTCTGGAGTGAGGGCTCCATCAAACACTTGGAGTACAACTCACTTCTATCAAAAATCTACTTTGAAAGAACTCCAGAGCAGGTCAGTTTCAGACTGGCAGAGGATTGAGCTGCTTACCCTGCTCAGACGCCAGTGCGCAGCTGGGGTGAAAGTCCGGAGTTGGGATGGAGCAACGGATTTTAGGCACCCAGGAAGTCCCTGGGAGACCCTTGGGCCACTTTGCTCTGCTTGCAGGCAGGTGCTTTAGCAGATCTGCATTTGGTAAAGGGTGGATTGAGAGCAGCTGAAAGCATGGTCCTAGTGCGGATCTAGCCCAACCAACCCCGCACCAGGAAGTCAACTCTGCAAACTGCCCCAGGGCAAATTGAAATGGCTGCAAAATTCCCTGCTTGAATCAGACCTCAAAATCAAAAATATGAGTAAGAAGTGGAAGAGAGCTCTCACCGTAGACAGCTTTTACCGAGAGAAAGAAGGGCAGACCCCAGATTCTGAGGTTCCTAAAGGGAATGCAACCTCAGAGGAAGCCACAAAGGTGGACATGAGCCGGTCCCCATTTCACAAGGCTTACCTGGAAGAATATTAAGTGCTCATGGGTAGGCAGAGCGAACATAATAAAAATGACAATACTACCCAAACTAATCTACTTATTTAGTGCCATGCCAATCAAACTCCCAAGAAATTATTTTACATATCTAGAAAAAATAGTAGCAAAATTCATTTGGAAGAACAAAAGGTCAAGGATTTCAAGGGGATTAATGAAAAAAAGGCAGATGAAGGTGGCCTTGCTGTACCAGATCTAAAACTATATTATAAAGTAGCGGTCATCAAAACCGTTTGGTACTGGCTAAGGAATAGAGTAGTCGATCAGTGGCATAGGATAGAATCACAGGACAAACTCTAAGCAATAACTATAGAAATTAAGTCTTTGATAAACCCAAAATCCCCAGCTTCTGGAATAAGTACTCATTATTTGACAAAAACTGCTGGGAAAATTGGAAACTAGTGTGGAAGAAATTAGGGCTTGACCCATATCTAACACCACATACCAAGATAAGATCTAAATGGGTTCATGATCTGGATATAAAGTGAAATTATAAGTAAATTAGAGGAACGTAATATAGTTTACCTCTCAGACCTATGGAGATGGAATAAATTTATGTGCAAAGAAGAACTGGAACTCTTAATTGAACAGCAGATAGATAACTTTGACTATATTAAGTTTAAAAGTTTTTGTACAAACAAAACCAATGCAGTCAAGATTAAGAGGGAAGAAAAAATTGGAAAATCATCTTTATATTTAAGGGTTCTGATAAAGGTCTCATCTCTAAAATATATAGAGAATTGTCTCATATTTATAAAAATTCAAGCCATTCTCCAATCAATAAATGGTCAAGGGATATGAACAGACAATTTTAAGAGGATGAAATTAAAACCATCTCATCATATGAAAAATTGCTCCAAATCACTATTGATCAGAGAAATGCAAATTAAGACAACCCTGAGGTACCACTACATACCTGTCAGATTGGCTAAAATGACAGGAAAAGATAATTATGAATGTTGGAGGGGATGTGGGAAGGCTGGGACACTGATGCATTGTTGGTGGAGCTGTGAACAGATCCAGCCTTTCTGGAGAGCAATTTGGAGCTATGCTCAAAAAGTCATCAAACTGTGCATACCCTTTGACCCAGCAGCGTTTCTATTGGGCTTATATCCCAAAGAAATCATAAAGGAAGGAAAGGGCCCCACATGTGCAAGAATGTTTGTGACAGCCCTTTTTGTAGTGGCTAGAAACTTTAAACTGAATGGATGCCCATCAATTAGAGAATGGCTGAACAAATTATGGTATATGAATGTTATGGAATATTATTGTTCTGTGAGAAACGAGCAGCAGGATGATTTCAGAGAGGCCTGGAGAGACTTGCATGAACTGATGCTGAGTGAAATGAGCAGAACCAGGAGATCATTATACACGGCAACAACAATACTATATGACAATCAATTCTGATCGACATGGCTCTTTTCAGCAATGATATATTTCAAACCACTTCCAGTTGTTTACTGAAGAAAGCCTTATACACCCAGAGAGAGGGATGTGAAATGTGGACCACAACATAACATTTTCATGCTCTTGATTGATGTTTGCTTGCATTGTGTTTTTTTTCTGATTTTTCTTTCTTGTAGATCCAATTTTTCTTGCACAAAAATGATAAGTGTGGAAATATGTTTACATATATTCGATTTATCAAGTATTTTAACATAATTAACATGTAGTGTATATCCTGCCATCTAGGGGAGGGGTGGGGAGTAGGAGGGTAAAAATTTGTAATAGAAAGCTTTGTAAGGGTTAATGTTGAACAATTACTCATACATATGTTTTGCAAATAAAAAGTTTTAATTAAAAAAATTTAAAAAAAATATGCACAGAAAAATCTCAAAGAGTGATATGAATTGGTCTCAAATCCAAAGAGGCTTCTTGGAAGTGCTTATAAAAACTTTAAAAGGCAAATAAGAGAGGTCAAAGAAAAAATGAGAAAGGAAATGAGAGGTATGTATGAGAGCGTAAATAGCTTAAAAAAGGAAAGAAAAAAATTGAAGAAAACAACTCCTTCTAAAGTAGAAATAACGAAATGGAAAAAGAGATACAAAAGCTAACTGAAGAAAATCATATAATAAAAACTAGAACAAGGCAAATGGAAGCTAATTACTCTGCGAGTCAGCACGAATTAGTCAAACAAACTAAAAAGAATGAAAAAATGGAAGAAAATGTGAAATTACCATTTGGGGAAAAAGGTAAAATAGATCCAGAAGAGACCATTTTAAAATTATTGGCCTAGCTGATGGCCATATCAAAAAAAAAAAAACCCTGGAAAGCATTCTACAGAAGACCATTAAGGAAAATTGTCCCAATATTCTTGAAACAGGGAGAGAAATAGTGATTGCAAGAATCCATTGATCCCTTTTAGAAAGATATCCCAAAAGGAAAATCCAAGAAACGTTGTGAAACTCCAAAACTACAATCTTAAGTTAAAAATACTGCAAGCTGCCAGACAAAAATAATTTAAATGTCAAGGAGGAACAGTCAAGATTACCCAGGATCTGGCAGCTTCTATGATAAAGGATCAGAAGGCCTGGAAAATCATATTCCAGAGAACAAAAAACCTAGGGTTACAACCAAGAATTAAGTACCCAGCAAGATTCAGCATCATCTTTCAGGGGAGGTGATGGAGCTTCAAGGAAGTAAAAGACTTTTAATCATTTCTATTGAAAAATCAGAACTAAACAGAAAATTTAATCTACAATCACAGGACTTGAGAGGCATAGAAATTTAAACAGGGGGAAAATATATATTATTTAATGACTAAACTGCATACATCCCTAGATGGGAAAAATATCTGTAATTCTTGTATGTATTACTGAGGCAGACAGAGGGTGTAATCACAGGGACTGAGAGTGTGATTATGAATAGACTCTGATGTGATGACATCAAAGAAAAAGATATTAAGAGGTGGGGGAAAAGTCTTTACTGGAAAAAGAGGAAAGGGGAAATATAGTGGGAAAATTGTTTTACAAGAAGAACTGAAAAAATACAATTTTAACTGTGAATGTGAATGGGATGTACTGTTCCATAAAATGGAAGTGGATAGCAGACTGGATTAAAAGCCAGAATCCTACAATATGTTGTTCACAAAAAAATATGTGAAGCAGAAAGATGCATATACAATAAAAGCAAAAGACTGCAATGGGAATCTATTATGCATCAGCTGAAGTATATACAGTCCCCTCTTTTGTAGTGACAAAGAATTAGAAATTGAAGGGATGCTCATCAATTGTGGAATGGCTAAACAAGTAAAATATGATATGATGGACTACTATTGTGATACAAAAATAATGAGGGAAATATTTTCAGAAAAATATGTAAATTGACTCAAGTGTGAAAGAGCAATGAGAAAAATTAGGAGATTATTGTGCATAGTAACAGCAATACTGTATTAAGGACCAAATGTGAAAGATTTGACTACTCTGATCAATAAAATAATCTAAGATAATTCCAAAGGACACATGATGAAAAATGCTGTCTACCTGCAGAGAGAAAACTGGTGAGTTCTGAATACAAACTGAAGTATATGTTTCTTACTTTTTTGGCCTTTTTTGCAATATGATTAATATGGAAATATGATTTAACATTTATAAGTGATATAGTGTTTGCCTTCTCAGTGGGTAAGGGAAAGTAGGAAATTAGAAGAAAATCTGGAACTCAAAATTTACAAAGAAAAAACTGCTGTAAAAAACCAAATAATCATTTTGTAAATTACTTAACTCTACATGAACAAGTCATCTCTTAAATGGCTTCTCTTGTGCCTTCCCTTCAGACAATAAAGGGTTAAAAACCTAATGATTTTTGTTGGTAGTTTGCTATTATTTGCAAAATCCCCAGGAAGTCTTGCTCTTCCTTTCCCTGACTTCTTCCCCTTCCCCTCTCCTCCCCTCCAGAAGAGAAAAATCATATCTAAGAACCTAGTTCAGTCTTTTAGAAACTTCAGGATAAATTGAATGACTCATTGGTCTACCTACTAGTCTATTCCAGCTTCCCATCACAGACTCTCAGAGTCCAAAGGACTTAAAAATAATTTAATCCAATCAATGTCTAAATAATAAGAGAGGGCTTGTGACTTAACTTGAGACACTGGTGTTGGAGGAAAGAATAAGGAAGTCAGTAAGGCTTGGATAATAGTTACCAAGAAACCAATATATAAAAAGATCTCTAGAAAGACATGATAAATGCATAACTTGGTGTAGGGAAGAGACATGGGCCTCAGGCATGGTGATTTTCTTTCCAGGATAAGAAGAGGATTGGAATGCATAATACCACCCCTAGTATCCAAGTTGTTTAAGGTTCCTGCTACTTCTCCTAGTTCAGTGGGGTCTTCCTGGATTATGCCATACAATACAGCTATTTCTACATGATGCAGGAAAGGCCTGGGAATTTTATATGGAGGTGGTGGAGTATAAGATGTTTTAGATCTAGATAATCACAGTTTTGTATTATTGTGACAAGGAGGAAGGGAGAAAAGGAAAAAAGAAAGGAGGAAGGGAGGGAGGGAGGAAGGAAGAAAGTGGAAAGGAGAAAAGAGTCTTCCCTCTATAAGTTGTAAGGCTATTAATTTGATTTCATCTTCTCATAAAATTCTCTGGATAATTACAGCAGAGAAGGAGAAAACAAAGAGATAGTTAGTGACCATTTAGAAAAGTAAAAAGTGATTGAAAAAAACCAATATGGGTTTCTCAAGAACAGGTATGTCAAATTAATTTTACTTTATTTTATTTTTAGTATTAAAATTTTACAATTTTAAATTGATTGATCAGAAGTGTATTGTAGATTAAGTTTGCAGCAATGTAAAATGAGAAATAATGCTGGATTTAGAATAACTTTAGTGCATTTAGAATTAAAGAATGGAAATTCAAATCTCATCTCTGTCATTATAGATGTTACCAGATGGCCTCTATAGTCCCATCCTGTCCTAACTGTATAATCCTAACAAAACTGTAGTAAAGTATTTGATGAAGTATCTTACATTGCTCTTCTGGAACAGATGTTGAGATGTGGATGAAAATTCATATATATTAAACTCAAATAGAAATTGATGCTTATGGCCACATATATATATATATATATATGTATATGTATATATATATATATACAGAGAGAGAGAAAGAGAGAGAAACTATTAATTATATTAATTACCATTGTCTGTGTTATTAACCTGATTTTGATAAATCTTGGCTAAATCATAATATATTTAGGTGGGTTTAGAACTGTTTAAATGACCCCAGTAGAAGAGAAATCATTTTCAATGGGAAGTCAAATGGAAAGAAGTTCTCTAGCAGGAAAATCCCAGGGGTCTTTGCTTGGCCTTGTGCTGTTTAATATATAAAATTGTATTGATGCCTTGGATAAAGGCATAGATGATAAGTCTTATACTGTGCTTTGTTTCAAAAAATTAACTTCATAAATACAAGATGAGTGAAATAAATAACAGTTTGCCTGTAAAAGATATGAAGGCTTCTTTGAGAAATCCACATTATAATATGGCAATCAAGAAAAGATAACATGATTTAGGATTACATTGAGAAACATAGAATTCAGGAATAAGGAGGTGATTATCCTTCTCTATTCTGTCCTGATCCAAATACATCTGGAATACTATGTTTGAGACCAGGAATCATAACTTAAGGAGAAAATTTGATTAGCCAGATAAAAACAAGCAAGATAGTAAAGATCTTCCATCTATGCCATATGAAAATCAGCTGAGGAACTTCTGAACATGTAGTCTGAAGAAAAGATGGAGGGTGACATACTTGCTGTCATGTGGAAGGGGAATTCTACTTATTCTGTTTGGCTCCAGGGTGAAGAACCAAGAAAAATAAACAGAAGATAAAATGTGTTTAATATAGGTTTATTATCAAGAAAAAAAATCTAACAATTAAAACCTTTAAAATGGAATAGGCTGGGTCCTTTCATCTGAGGTCTTCAAGTAGAGGATTGATAATCAATTGTGGTTTATGTTGTAGTGAGGATTCTTTTTCAAGTACAGTTTGGAATATATGGCTTCTAAGGTCCCTTTTACCTTTGAAAATTCTGTGATTCTGTGACTTATATGTACAAAGATCCTAACAAAAGGTTATGTAGTCTCTGCTGAAAGAAGATCTTCAGTGATGCTATTGAATTTCTCAGTTTAATGGACTATAAGTTCCTCATGGGCAGGGATATATATTAAGAAATAATGGAGATGCTTATTCCCAGAGCTTCCTGTTTGGCAAAGTTTGAGGTACCAAAAATGTTTCTGAATTTATTAACTACCTTTTTATGCAGATGGATCTGTACCAACAACTCTCTAAGATAGTCCCAATCATCTAAAGAGCAAACCATGCCAAAGTAACTACTCAGTGGGAAGAAAAGATCTGTCAAATTCCTTGTTGGGAATCAGGCAGACAAAACAGCTCAGCAATGGACTGAATTTGTCAGTTTCCATTCAATTTTTTTTTGGCACCATATCAATGTAGCTCTTAAATTGCCATAAAAGATAGAGAGGAATATAAACAAGGATCAACAGAATTAGAGTGTACTGAGTGTCCATGGTATCAAAACTGGTTAGTTTAACATTTAAAAAAAGTCAAACAGAGATTTGATAGAGCTAACAAGTTAATTTCATCAAAATTGCTATTTATCCCATCTGAAAGTCAAAACAACAAAACCTCAGGGTTATGTGAATGATCCAAAATGAAATGATCAAGGATCCATTTGCTCAAAGAATTATGTTCAAAGAATGGTTGAAAAGAAATCTTGCACTCCAGAAATTCAGTTTTATAATATACTCCTGACTCATAATGAGGGAAATCTTTGAAAACTGAAAATTTGCTTTGTGGTTTGAAAACTGGATATCTCTTAGAGCTAAAAATGAAACAGAGACCAGTTCATTAGCAGGATGACTCATTAATAAATTGACCAATTAAAACTTCGACATATCTATGTTGAAGGCTATTACTTATTTAGTATCAATTAATAATTAAAATTGATAATTTAATTTTAACCCTAGTCCTTTATCTCCAATATCAGAATTCAAAAATATCCAGAGGACTTCTCTGCAATAAAATATAAGCCTATGAAATTTAAAACAGATATCAGTTCCCCCCCACTACTAACACACACACACATACCACCCCACACACATACACTCACACACACACATGCCTTTTAAGTGTCCATATGATACATAAATAGACCTGGAAATAAGGAAAAAAGATTTATGAATAGATAAAATATTTATCCATTCATTTGGCACTAAAGAAAAGACTGTTATTCAAAAGCTACTTCATTTCTTCTTTAAATACAACTCTACCACACTCAAATTTTCTTATTTCCCTGACCACAACAGATTACTAATTATTTATATGTGTGGGTAAAATTTAAATATTAACAAAGCACATGATGAAGACTATAAATTTGAACTTGAATTTTTTTATTAATTAAAGCTTTTTATTTGTATAACATGTATATGGGTAGTTTCCCAACATTGATCTTTACAAAGCTTTACATTACAAATTTTACCCCCAGTCCCCTCCCCTCCCCTAGATGGCAGGAAGTGCACTACATGTTAATAATGTTGAAATGCTTGAGAAGTTATGCAAGAAAAATCCTATCTACAAGAATAAGAGAATCACACAAAGGCAACACAATGCAAGCAAATGTCAATAGAGATCATGAAAATGTTACGTCGTGGTTCATATTTCATATCCCTCTCTCTGGGTGTATATGGTTTTCTTCAGTGAACAATTGGAACTGGTTTGAGACAATTCTTTGTTGCAGAGAGCCATGTCCATCAGAATTGATTATCATGTAATACTGTTGTTGCTGTGTATGATGATATCCTGGTTCTGCTCGTTTCACTCAGCATCAGTTCATGCAAGTCTCTCCAGGCCTCTCTGAAATCGTTCTGCTGGTTGTTTCTTACAGAGCAATGATATTCCATAACATTCATATACCATAATTTATTCAGCCACTCTCCAATTGATGGGCATCCCTTCAGTTTCCAGTTTCTAGCCACTACAAAAAGGGCTGCCACAAACATTCTTGCACATGTGGGTCCCTTTCCCTCCTCTAAGATCTCTTTGGGATATACGCCCAGTAGAAACACTGCTGGGTCAAAGGGTATGCACAGTTTGATACCTTTTTGAGCATAGCTCCAAATTGCTCTCCAGAATGGTTGGATCCGTTCACAGTTCCACCAACAATGTATTAGTGTCCCAGCCCTCCCACATCCCCTCCCACATTCATCGTTATCTTTTCCTGTCATTTTAGCCAATCTGACAGGGGTGTAGTGGTACCTCAGAGTTGTCTTAATTTGCATTTCTCTGATCAATAGTGATTTGGAGCAACTTTTCATATGACTAGAGATGGTTTTAATTTCATCATCTGAAAATTTTCTGTTCATATCCCTTGACCACTTATCTATTGAAGAGTGGCTTGAATTCTTATATATATGAGACAATTCTCTATATATTTTAGAAATGAGGCCTTTATCAGAACCATTGAATGTAAAGATGATTTCCCAATTTGATGCTTCCCTCCTAATCTTGTCTGCATTTGTTTTGTTTGTACAGAAACTTTTTAACTTAATATAATCAAAATTATCCATCTGGTGTTCAATTAGGAGTTCCAGGTCTTCTTTGGACATAAATTTATTCCATCTCCACAGGTCTGGGAGATAAACTATATTACGTTCCTCTAACTTGCTTACAAAGTACCTCTTTATATCTAGATCATGAACCCATTTAGATCTTATCTTGGTATGTGGTGTTAGGTATGGGTCAAACCTTAATTTCTTCCACACTACTTTCCAATTTTCCCAGCAGTTTTTGCCGAATAGTGAGTATTTATCCCAAAAGCTGGGGTCTTTGGGTTTATCGAACACTAGATTGTTAAGGTTATTGCCTAGAT
>JAJPUD010011974.1:37402-51595 GCA_023553655.1 Myrmecobius fasciatus
CAGCCGTTTACCTTCATCCTATATGTGTCACTATGTTTTAGATGTGTTTCTTATAGACAACATATTGTGGGATTCTGGTTTTTAATCCAGTCTGATATCCACTTCCGCTTTATGGGAGAGTTCATCCCATTCACATTCACAGTTAGAATAACTAATTCTTTATTTCCTGCCATCTTATTTACCCAAGTTATGTTTTTCCCTTTCCTTTCCCCTTTCTCCCTTCCCCCCACCTCAGTACTTTGCTTTTGATGACCCTCTCCCCCAAACAATACTCCACCCTTTAGATCCCTTCCCCCTGTTTTTACTCCTTTCCCCTGATTCTTCTAT
This sequence comes from Myrmecobius fasciatus, assembly GCA_023553655.1. Classification (NCBI taxonomy): domain Eukaryota; kingdom Metazoa; phylum Chordata; class Mammalia; order Dasyuromorphia; family Myrmecobiidae; genus Myrmecobius; species Myrmecobius fasciatus. The sequence goes on from JAJPUD010011974.1 coordinate 37,730, forward strand.
TTTCCCTTCTATTAGTTTATCCCTTTCTTTTACTCCTTTCCCTCCCCCTTCCCTCTAGCAACAGACAAGTTTCTATGTGAAATCAAGTGTCTGATATACACTTTTAGAGCCCAACCTGATGAGAGTAAGATTTACACAATGCTCAACTCCCTCCCCTCTTTCTCTCAATTATATTAGGTTTTCTTTGCCTTTTCAAGAGATTTTACCTTGTTTTTACCTCATTTTTTTAGATCTTATTTTACCACTTTTCCCCTCTTTTCCCCAGTATGACAACCTTTCCCCCTCTAGTTCTCTTTTTCATATTATCAAAATAATATCTAGTTAATTATACCCCAAAACTTTAATCATCCCCCTAGTAGAAATAAAGTTCTCAAGAGTCCTTTCCTTTTTACCTTTTTATGCATCTCTTGAGTTCTGTGTTTGGATGTCAAATTTTTTGTTCAGATCTGGTCTTTTCATTAGAAATATGTGAAATTCACCTATATCATTGAATGACCATCTTCTTCCCTGGAGGATAATGCTCATTCTAGCTGGATAGGTTATTCTTGGCTGTAATCCAAGTTCCTTTGCCCTTTGGAATATCTGGTTCCAGGCCCTTTGATCCTTCAATGTGGAGGCTGACAGATCCTGTGTGATTCTAATTATTGATCCTCGGTATTTGAATTGTTTATTTCTAGCTGCTAGCAGAATCTGTTCCTTGGTGCTATAGTCCTGAAATTTAGCCACGATATTCCTTGGGGTTTTAATTTTGGGGTCTCTTTCAGGAGGTGATTGGTGAATTCTTTCAATGGTGATTTTGCCCTTTGATTCTACAATCTCAGGGCAGTTTTCTTTCAGGATTTCCTGGAAGATAGTGTTTAGATTCTTTTTTTCATCATGGCTTTCAGGAAGTCTAATAATCCTTAGATTGTCTCTCCTCGATCTATTTTCCAAGTCAGTTGTTTTTCCTAGGAGATATTTTGTATTTTCTTCTAATTTTTCATTTTTTTGTTTTTGTTTGACTGATTCTTGAAGTCTTATTGAGTCATTCACTTGCATTTGTTCAATTCTTATTTTTAAAGTGTTGTTTTCTTCAGTTACCTTTTTAAGCTCCTTTTGTAACTGGCCAATTTGTTCATTGCACTCTTTTTTCCACTTCACTAATTTTATTTTTCAATAAATTGGTGTCTTTTTCATATCTCTTTTGCAGGGCATCATATCCTTCTTGCAAGATACTGTATCCTTCTTGCACTAATTTCAATTTATTTTCCCATTTATCCTCCAGTTCTTTTATTAGGTTCTTTAAGCAATCTTCCAGAAAGGCCTTTTGAAACGGGGACCAGTTATGGTCCTTGCTGATTCCCTGTGGAGTTATGTCTAAAGAAACCTCTGGCTCTGGGGTCTTCTCCTCTTTTTCTTTGTAAAAGCTGTCTATGGTGAGAGATCTCTTTTGCCTCTTCATTTTTTTTTTTAGACAGCATGAATATCTCTTTAAGGTAGGGGAAAAAAAAAACGGCTGAAACGGCCGGCTGAAGATTTTGCCTTGAGGCGCTTTGGCGAATTAATTTAAGGTGCTGGGCCGGTGGGGGCTAGGACTAAGTCCGAATTACTCCTTAAACAAGGCAAGTTTGCCAGAACACCTGCCCCCAATCAGGGCAGTGTCCCGAGTACCTCAGATAAACTCCAGGTGTTTGGAATTTGGAGTTTGGAGTTTGGAGTTTTTTGCCAGTCTGAGCTGAGCTGAGCTGAGTCCCACCCTCACTTCCGGCCTCCACCAGAGTTCTCTGACACCGGAGTCCTCTGTTTATCCCTCTGTCCGAGCTAGACTAACCTGATGTGAAGTTTTTCAGAGATATCTGCAAGCAGTATCCAAATATTTCTGAGTTTGTTGACTTGAAGATCAGTTCAGAGGCTTATTTTATTGTTGATTTGAGAGAAGTTTGGAGGAGGACGCAGAGAGTCACCCTTTCACTCCACCATCTTGGCTCTGCCCCCTGAACTTGAATTTAATTGTATAAATTACAATTTATTTATATATTGTTCATCCTGTAAAGAAGGCAGGTATAAATCTAATTATCTCCATTCTATGAATAAAGAGACAAACTCAGAAAGTTTATTTATCTTACTATAGGCCACAAGGTAAATTTTAAACCAGTATTCAACCTCAGACTCTCTGACCTCATCCCTAGTGTTCTTTCTACTACATCATGATGAGGTGACTGCTAAAATCAGCACACTAATAGGAGCAATACGTGAGGTGACCTGATGAGGAAGCATGAAATAGAGACAAAGTAAGACCTGTACAAATATTAAAAAGTCATACTGGACTGGATTATTTATTTTAAGTGTTGAAAGCTTCACAAACCTCAAAAACTATGAAGGATATCATTGTCTGATCAGGATCTTATGATGATGATGATGATGAATAACAATCATATAATTAGTGTATTCATGACTTTTAGTCATCAACAAAGATTAAATTATGTTACCTACCCTCTGTTGAAGAAAGCAAGAAAGTATGTGTTATGGATTCTGACTAGGCCCTGTGGTAACCATCACTAAATTTGAGTTCTGTAAATAAAATCAGGATAAAAAAGGACCACCAATATCCTACATGAGGCTGAAACAAGTAGATTCATGTGTGGGAGAGGAAAAACATTGTGAATACAGAAGAAATGGAAAATTCAGATACATGACTCAGATACATAGTCCCAAGCCATATAGATTGCACTTTAATAATTTCTCAATTGATACTTAGGCTGATATGGTATCTAAAATTTGAAAGAGAAAAGTATTCTACATGAAAGGGTCATAGCACTTGGTGAAATTTTCATCTTTATATAAGTCACTGTTATTAGAACCAAGGACATATCTCTATGAGGAAATAAATGAAGCAAAGGAAATTAGGTTTGATTCTCCATGCATTATATTTTTTTTCACATATCTTTAACTACATATATTACTATATTCTCTAATGATCTTAGTTAAGGCATAAGTAGAACTATTGCAGGCTGAGAGTCATTCAAGTTGATCTTAAACCAAAGGTCCTTTGGAGCTCATTCACAATATATATTTAGTAAAATTTCTAAAAAAAATTTTTTTAAATAATTTAGCAGAGGTGATTTGCAGAGCCCTTTTCAGTTTAAGTTCTTGACAAACAACTTAATGAGATTTTTTAGGGTGCATGCTCCTCAGGAAAGGACTAGGGCACATGTCCAACTCCATGGACGGTATACTTTTTTGATAAAGGTTTATGCCCTAGAATATTATCAAGTTGATTGGTTGGCCTCATCAGATTGAGCATGGCTTTCTTGATCATTCTTACTATGTTAAAAAAAAGTTTCATTTCTTACACAAACAAGCTTTAGTTATCTCAAAATGCCATACATTTACCTCATACCAAGCAGCACTATTGTATCTCTCAGAGACTACTATCTGCCTCTTCTACCGTTAAGACACTAATTATTACTACAACAAGAGATTTTAATTCAAACAAATGATATGGCTTTAAAAAACTCCAATACATTCTTATGCTATATTTGCTCTTCAGTGGTTCTAATAGCCTAATAATTCTCTTTCATATACAAGTACAGCCAGTGCCAAGTACCATAGTGAACAGACTGATCCCATCAAACCCCAGTAAGGCTACATAATTAGCTAAGCATATCTTTCAGCCTGAATTCTGTGTGAAATTCTCTTCATGGAACTCTCTATAAGACTCACTATCTTACCTTGCCTCTTCCAATGACCATGCAGTATTAATAAAAAAAATCTGATGACAATTCAGTTCCCTTCTTTGACCTCATATTTTTTACAATTTCTTTGACGCATCTGTCTTATGAGTTTGAGCCACATGATCCAGAGAGATACCCTTTTTTTGTCAGAGGGATCACTTGACAGTCAGACTTAGAAAACTGAACTTTCCAGTTCAAATACCATTAGATAGATTTGACCTTTCATGCTTGCAGCGTAGGCAAAATTGAATTCCTATAAATACACTTTACACGAATTTTTCAGGTGAAACTTTAAAAATTTGTCTTTGTGGTAGAGACATACAAGTTCCCAATTATTTTTGGTTGGAAAGGATTTTTTGTTCTGATACTCGGTTCAAGATTTATTTGGAGAGTATAATAGGATAACTTGAAATCACAAAAATTAAGTTAAAGCCCTAGCTCTCACACATATTGACTGAGTAATATATTGCAGATCATTTAGCATTTCTGAATATCTCCTAAATTTCTTTCTAAATGGGCATGATAATAGGTAGTACCTATCACAGTTGTCTGCTGACCTTATATTAGTCCCATTTGTTCTTTTTGCATTTGTATTTTTAAAAATTATTATACTATTTTATTTTTTCAGCTATATATAAATATAGTTTTTGATGTTCACTTACATGAGATTTTGAGTTCCAGATTTTTCCTTTTCCTCTCTCCCCTTTTTCCTCCCCAATATGGCAAGCAATCTGATATAGTTTATAGATGTGTAATCATATTAAACATGTTTCCACATTGGTGACTTTGTGAAAGAACAAAAGGGAAAGGCAATTTTAAAAAACATGGAAATAGCATGCTTTGATCTGCATCAGACTTCATAATTCTTTCTCTGGCTATGGATAGCATTTTCCATCTTTTGGAATTGCCTTGGATCATTGTATTACTGAGAAAACCTAAGTCTGTCATAGTTGGTTGTTATACAATGATCTTGATATTGGATACATTGTTCTTCTGGTTCTTCCTTCACTCAGCATGAGTTTATGTAAGTGTTTTCAGGTTCTTCTAAAACATATCTACTTACTATTTCTTATAATACAGTAGTATTTCATTATATTCATGTAGCACAGCTTGTTTAGCCATTCCCCAATTAATAGGCATTTCTTCAATTTCCTTTTTTTTGCCACCAGAAAAAAAGCTACCATAAGTAGTTTGGTATATGTGGGTCCTTTCCTCTTTTGTATGATCCTTTTGGGATAGAGATCTACTAGTGCTTTCCTGGATCAATGGATATGCAGTTTTACAGTCCTTTGGACATAGTTCCAAAATGGTTCAATCAGTTTATAACTCCACCAACAATGCATCAGTCTCTTCTTCCCCCATCCTCTCCAACATTAATTATTTTCCTTTTCTGTCATATTAACCAATCTGATAGGTATGAGGTGGTACCTTAGTGTTGCGGCTGTCTTAAGAGCTCACCTTGTATGAGCTCGTGGGCATTGCGTATGCATGGTATCTGCCAATGGTAGGAGAGCCGACCCAGCCACATCAGCAACCCACTCACAGGTGAGAGGCCTTGTTGAGGCATGCCTGCTCACGAGCAACCAACTGTGACCAACCCATTCCTATGCCATGCATCAGTGCTCTTTGGTCAACAAGGGCATTTCTGCAATGTGGCAGAAAACTCATTTTACACCACAGATCAAGGTGGCCTCTGTACTCCCTCTCAGCAGGGTCCCATACACTGGCAATTCCCCCTTTTTATCTTGTAGATAAAAAGGTTCTGGGCAGCTAGGTGGCACAGTGGATAGAGCACCAGCCCTGAAGTCAGGAGGAACTGAGTTCAAATCTGGTCTCAGACACTTCCTAGCTGTGAGACCCTGGGCAAGTCACTTAACCCAAATTTGCCTTAGCAAAAAAAAAAAAGGTTCTTGAGCTGCAATCTCTGAAAGGATGGTGGAGAAAGATCTATAAAGACATCCTAATATTACAGGGTAACAACAAAGCAATGACAACATCACAATCAATTAGCAGAATTGCCCCAGGGAAAATTAAAGGAGCTGTCCCTCTTTTGCTTTGAACAGACTTCAAGCCTTAAAAAATGAATTAAAAAAAAGAACTCTCACCATAGACAGCTGTTATGTAGAGCAAGAAGAATAGACCTCAGATTCTGAGGTGCCTAAAGGTAAAGCAACTCCAGAGGAAGCCACAAAGGGAAACATGACCTGGTTCCCATTTCACAAGGCTTTCCTGAAGACTGCATAAAGAATCTCAAAAGAGACTTAGAAGAAAAATGGGGAAATGAAATGAGATCATAACAAGAAGGAATGGAAAAATCATATAATGCCCTACAAAAGAGATATGAAAAGACCCCAATTCACTGGAAAACAAAATTGGTGAAATGGAAAAAGAATGAAATGAACAAACAATTCAATTGGCTAATTACAAAAGGAGCTAAAAAAGTTAACTGAAGAAAATAATACACTAAAAATTAGAATTGAACAAATGGAAGTGAATGACTCAATAAAACTTCAAGAATCAGTCAAAAAAAGTGAAAAAATAGGAGAAAATATGAAATACCTCTTAGGAAAAACAACTGACTTGGAAAATAGATCCAGAGAGAAAAATCTAAGGATTATTGGACTTCCTGAAAGCCATGATGAAAAAAAGAATCTAGACACCATCTTACATGAAATCATAAAATAAAACTGCCCTGATGTTTTAGAATCAGAAGATAAAATAGCTATCAAAGAATTCACTGATCACTTCCTGAAAGAGATGACAAAGCTAAATCCCCAAGGAATATCATGTCTAAACTTTAGAACTATCACACCAAGGAAAAGATATTGCAAGTAGCAAGAAAGAAACAATTCAAATACAGAGGAGTCACAATCAGGATCACCCAAAATCTATCAGTTTCCACCTTAAAGGATTGAAGGACCTGGAATCTGATATTGCAAAAGGTAAAGGAACTTGTATTACAGCCAAGAATTATCTATCCAGCTAAAAGGAGCATTATCTTCAAGGGAAGAAGATGGATATTTAATGATATAGGTGAATTTCACCTATTTCTAATGAAAAGACCAGATTTAAACAAAAAAATTTGACTTCCAAACACAGAACTCAAAAAAAGTATAAAAGGGTAAAAATGGAAGAACTCTTGAGAACTATATTTATATTATGGGTATACTTAGAAAATGCGGGTAAAATTTGATTTTATTTTGATGATATGAAAACGAAACTAGAGGTAGAAAGGGGATCATACTGGAAAAAGAGGGAAAAGGAGGTAAAATAAGGGAAATTACATCTCATAAAGAGACAAAGAAAACCTATTGTAATTGATAGAAAGAAGGGAGGGAGATGGAGCATTGTAGGAATCTTGTTCTCATCAGATTTGGCTCTAAGAAAATGTCAGACATATTTGGTTTCACAGAGAAACTTTTCCCACATTATACGGAAGTGGGAGGGAAAGGGGGAAAAGAAAGAAAAAGACTAATAGAAGGGAAAATAGAAGAATTAGGGGAAAGGTGCAAAAAAGGAGGAGGGGCTCTGAAGGGGGAGGATTCTTTGAGGGAGGTGGTCATCAAAAGCAAAATACTGGGCAGGAGGGAAAGGGGAAAGGAAAGAGAAAAACATAACTTTGGGTGAATAAAATGGCAGGAAATACAGAATTAGTTATTTTAACTATGAATGTGAATGTAATCAACTCTCCCATAAAACGGAAGCAGATAGCAGACTGGATGAAAAGCCACAATACTACAATATGTTGTTTACAAGAAACACATCTAAAGCCTAGTGATAGATACAGAGTGAAAGTAAAGGGCTGGAACAGAATTTATTATGCTTCAGGTGAACAAAAAAAAGCAGGGGTAGCAATCCTGATCCAGATCAATTAAAAGTAAAGATGGATCTAATTAAAAGAGACAAGGAAGGAAATTATATCTTACTTAAGGGTACCACAGACAATGAAGCAATATCAATACTAAACATATATGCACCAAGTGGTATGGCATTCAAATTCCTAGAGGAGAACTTAAGAGAGATGCAAGAAGAAATAGACAGCAAAACTATACTAGAGGGAGATCTCAACCTTGCTCTCTCAGAACTAGATAAATCAAACCAAAAAATAAATAAGAAAGAAATTAAGAAGGTAAACAAAATATTAGAAAAGTAAGGTATGATAGATCTTTGGAGAAAATTGAATGGAGACAGAAAGGAGTTTACTTTTTTCTCATCATTTCATGGAACTTATACAAAAATTGACCATAGGCATAAAGACATCCTAATATTACAGGGTAACAACAAAGCAATGACAACATCACAATCAATCAGCAGAATTGCCCCAGGGAAAATTAAAGCAGCTGTCCCTCTTTTGCTTTGAACAGACTTCAAGCCTTAAAAAATGAATTAAAAAAAAAGAACTCTCACCATAGACAGCTGTTATATAGAGGAAGAAGAATAGACCTCAGATTCTGAGGTGCCTAAAGGTAAAGCAACTCCAGAGGAAGCCACAAAGGGAAACATGACCTGGTTCCCATTTCACAAGGCTTTCCTGAAGACTGCATAGTTAGGGCATAAAAACCTCAAAATCAAATGTAGAAAGGCATAAATAGTAAATGCATTTTTTTCAGATCATGATGCAATAAAAATCACATGCAATATAAAGCCAGGAAAAAATAGACCAAAAGTTAATTGGAAATTAAATAATCTAATCCTAAAGAATGAATGGGTGAAACAGCAAATCATAGACAACATGAATAATTTCATCCAGGAGAATGACAATAATGAGACAACATATCAAAATTTGTGTGGTACAGCCAAAGCAGTTATAAGGGACAAATTTATATCTCTAGATGCTTACTTGCATGAAATAGAGAAAGAGAATATCAATGTATTGGGCTTACAACTAAAAAAGCTAGAAAAAGAACAAGTTAAAAACCCTTAATTAAATATCAAATTTGAAATTCTGAAAATAAAAGGTGAGATTAATAAAAATGAAAGTAAGAAAACTGTTGAATTAATAAATAAAACTAAGAGTTCGTTTTATAAAAAAAACAACAAAATAGATACACCTTTAATTAATTTAATTAGAAAAAGGAAAGAAGAAAATCAAATTGTTAGTCTAAAAAATGAAAAGGGAAAACTCCACCAATGAAGAGAAAATTAGAGCAATAATTAGGAGTTACTTTGCCCAACTTTATGCCAATAAATTTGATAATCTAAATGAAATGAAGGGGGAGGGCAGAGCCAAGATGGCGAACTGCAGACAGCATTGTCTGTGAGCTCCTGAGACCTTCCCTCAGATCCAGACAAATTGAGCCTCCAAACTGGTTCTGGAGTGAGGGCTCCACCAAACACTCGGACTACAACGCACTTCAATCAAAAATCTACCTTGAAAAAACTCAGGAGGTCAGTCTCAGGGGAATTGGCAGTTGGTCAAGATCAGATGCCAGCCGGGGCAGAAGTTAGAGCTGCGATACAGGGGCAGATTTTAGGCACCCAGGAAGTCCCTGGGAGACACCTGGGCCATTTTGCACTGCTTGCGGGCAGGTGCTTTGGCAGATCTGCCTCTGATAAACAGTGGATCGAGAGCAGCTGAAAGCGTGGTCCTAGTGAGGATCTAGCCAAGCCCCGCTCTGGAAATCAACTCGGGCAACTGCCCCGGGGCAAATTGAAATGGCCATGGAATTCCCTGCTAGTGATTCAGACCTCAGGTCTGAAACAGCTGCAGAATTCCTTGTTAGTGATTCAGACCTCAAGTGATTCAGACCTAAACTTCTTACAGCTCAAAAACATGAGCAAGAAGCAGAAGAGAGCTCTCACCATAGACAGCTTCTATGGAAAAAAAGTAGAGCAGTCCCCAGATCCTGAGATTCTGAAAACAATCCCAGAGGAAGTCACAAAGGCAGACATGAGGTGGATCCCTTTTCAGAAGGCTTTCCTGGAAGATTGCATAAAGAATCTCAAAAGAGAGCTAGAAGAAGAATGGTGAAATAAATTGAGATCAGTGCAACGGAGATGTCAAAAACTGGAAAACAGGACTGGTGAAATGGAAAAAGAAAACAATTCACAGAAAAACAAAATTGGTGAATTGGAAAAAGAAAACAATTCACTGAAAAATAAAATTGGTGAATTGGAAAAAATCACCAATTCACTGAAAAATAAAAATGGTGAATTGGAAAAAATCATCAATTCACTGGAAAATAAAAATGGTGAATTGGAAAAAATCATCAATTCACTGGAAAATAAAAATGGTGAATTGGAAAAAGACAATAATTCACTGAAAAATATAATTGGCAAAATGGAAAAAGAATCCATCAAACCAAGAAATTCAATTGGTCAGCTACAAAAGTAGCTTAAAAAGATAACTGAAGGAAATAATACTTTAAAAATTAAAATTGAACAAATAGAAGTAAATGACTCAATAGGACTTCAAGAATCAGTCAAACAAAAAAATGAAAAAAATAGAAGAAAATATGAAATATCTTCTAGGAAAAACAACTGACTTGGAAAACAGATCCAGGAGAGACAATCTAAGGATTATTGGATTCCCTGAAAGCCATGATGAAAAAAAGAATCTTGATGCTATCTTTCAGGAAATCATGAAAGAGAATTGCCCTGATGTTTTAGAATCAGATGGCAAAATTGGCATTGAAAGAATTTACTGATCACCTCCTGAAAGAGACCCCAAAATCAAAATCCCAAGGAATATTGTGGCCAAATTTCAGGACTATCACACCAAGGAAAGGATATTGCAAGCAGCTAGAAAGAAACAGTTCAAATACCAAGGAACTGTAATTAGAATTACACAAGATCTGTCAGCTTCCACTTTAAAGGATCAAAGGGCCTGGAATCAGATATTCCGAAAGGCAAAAGAACTTGGATTACAGCCAAGAATAACTTATCCAGCTAGAATGAGCATCATCTTCCAGGGAAGAAGATGGTCATTCAATGATACAGGAGAATTTCACCTATTTCTAATGAAAAGACCAGATCTGAACAAAAAATTTGACCTCCAAATACAGAACTCAAGAGAAGCATAAAAAGGTAAAAAGGAAAGAAGTCTCAAGAACTACATTTCTACTATAGGGATCCTTAAAGAATGGAGGTATAATTCAAATTTTCTTTGATAATAATGGAAAAGAAATTAGAGGTGGAAAGGATACCGTACTGAAAAAAAAGGGGGGGGAGGAGGCAAAATAAAGTAAAAATAAAGGAGGTAAAATAAGGCAAAATCTCATAAAGCAACATAGACGATCTAATATAATTGAGGGAAAAAAGGGAGGGTGATGAGTATTGTGTAAACCTTACTCTCATTAGATTGGACTCTAAGAGTATATCAGACACATTTGGATTCAAAGAAAGACCTGACCCTCCTTGTAGGAAGGTGGGAGGGAAACAAGGAAAGCAAAAGGGCTAGACTAATAAAAGGATTAGAGGAAAGGTGTAAAGGAGAGGGAGGGGGTCTAAAGGGGGAGGACTCTTGGAGGGAGGTGATCATCAAAAATAAAGTACTGGGGAAGGGGGAAGGGAGAGATGGAAAAGGGAAGAGAAAATCATAACTCTGGGTAAATAAGATGACAGGAAATACAGATATAGTTATATTAACTGTGAATGTGAAGGGGATGAACTCTCCCATAAAATGGAAGTGGGTAGCAGACTGGATTGAAAGCCAGAACCCTACAATATGTTGTTTACAAGAAAGACATCTAAAACAGAGATACATACAGAATGAAGGGAAAAGGCTAGAGCAGAATCTTTTATGCTTCAGGTGAACAAAGAAAGGCAGGGGTAGCAGTCCTTACCTCAGATGAAGTAAAAGCAAAAATAGATCTAATTAAAAGAGATAAGGAATGAAACTATATTTTACTAAAGGGTACCATAGACAATGAAGCTGTATCAATACTAAACATATATGCACCAAGTCGTATAGCATCCAAATTCCTAGAGGAGAAACTAACAGAGATGCAATGAGAAATAGACAGTAAAACTATATTAGTGGGGGATCTCAACCTTGCTCTCTCAGAATTAGATAAATCAAATCACAAAATAAATAAGAAAGAAGTTAGGGAGGTAAACAAAAGGCTAGAAAAGTTAGGTATGATAGATCTCTGGAGGAAATTGAATGGTGATAGAAGGAAGTATACTTTTTTCTCAAGGGTTCATGGAACTTATACGAAAATTGATCATGTGTTAGGGCATAAAAACCTCAAAATCAAATGCAGAAAAGCAGAAATAGTAAGTACATCCTTTTCAGATCATAATGCAATAAAACTCACATGTAATATAAGGCCAGGAGAAAACAGACCAAAAGTTAATTGGAAATTAAATAATCTAATCCTGAAGAATGAATGGGTGAAAGAGCAAATTATAGACACAATCGATAATTTCATCTAGGAGAATGACAACAATGAGACAACATATCAAAATTTGTGGGACACAGCTAAAGCAGTTATAAGGGGTAATTTTATATCTCTAGATGCTTACTTGCATAAAACAAAGAAAGAGAAGATCAATGAACTGGGCGTACAATTAAAAAAGCTAGAAAAAGACCAAATTAAAAACCCTCAATTAAATACCAAATTGGGAAGGGGCAGAGCCAAGATGGCGGAGTGAAAAGGTGACTTTCTGTCTCTCCTCCGATCTTCTCTCAAATCAACAATAAAATAAGCCTCTGAACTGATCTTCAAGTCAACAAAATCAGAAATATTTGGGCACGGCTCTCTGGAGAACTTCATATCAGGTTAGTCTGACTCGGACAGAGAGATAAATAGACAACTCCTGTGTAGGCCGGAAGTGAGGGTGGGACTCAGCTCAGCTCCTCATGGCAGAAATTCCAAACTCCAAACTCCAAATTCCAAACACCTGGAGTTTATCTGAGGCACTCGGGACACTCTGCCCTGATTGGGGGCAGGTGTTCTGGCAGACTTGGCTTGTTTAAGGAGTAATTCGGACTTAGTCCTAGCCCCCACCGGCCCAGCACCTTAAGGTAATTCGCCGAAGTGCCCCAGGGCAAAGCTTTTCAGCCACCGTTTTTTTTTTTCACTACCTTAAAGGCATATCCACCCTGTCTCAAAAAATGAAGAAGCAAAAGAGAGCTCTCACCATAGACAGCTTTTATCAAGGAAAAGAAGTGTTGACCCCAGATACTGAGGGTCCTATAGATAAAATACCAGAAGAAGGTATTAAAGACCATCACTGGTCACTTTTTCAAAAGGCCTTTCTGGAAGATTGCATAAAGAAGCTCAAAAGAGAGCTGGAGGATAAATGGGAAAATAAACTGAAATCAGTGCAAAAAGGATACAATATCTTGCAAGAAGGATATGATGCCCTGCAAAAGAGATATGAAAAAGACACCAATTTATTGAAAAATAAAATTAGTGAAGTGGAAAAAGAGTGCAATGAACAAATTGGCCAGTTACAAAAGGAGCTTAAAAAGGTAACTGAAGAAAACAACACTTTAAAAATAAGAATTGAACAAATGCAAGTGAATGACTCAATAAGACTTTAAGAATCAGTCAAATAAAAACAAAAAAATGAAAAATTAGAAGAAAATACGAAATATCTCCTAGGAAAAACAAGTGACTTGGAAAATAGATCGAGGAGAGAAAATCTAAGGATTATTAGACTTCCTGAAAGCCGTGATGAAAAAAAGAATCTAAACACTATCTTCCAGGAAATCCTGAAAGAAAACTGCCCTGAGATTGTAGAATCAAAGGGCAAAATCACGATTGAAAGAATTCACCAATCACCTCCTGAAAGAGACCCCAAAATTAAAACCCCAAGGAATATCGTGGCTAAATTTCAGGACTATAGCACCAAGGAACAGATTCTGCTAGCAGCTAGAAAGAAACAATTCAAATACCGAAGATAAATAATTAGAATCACACACGAGCCCCCAGACTCCACAATGAAGGATCAAAGGGCCTGGAACCAGATATTCCAAAGGGCAAAGGAACTTGGATTACAACCAAGAATAACCTATCCAGCTAAAATGAGCATTATCCTCCAGGGAAGAAGATGGTCATTCAATGATATAGGTGAATTTCACATATTTCTAATGAAAAGACCAGATCTGAACAAAAAATTCGACATCCAAACACAGAACTCAAGAGATGCATAAAAAGGTAAAAAGGAAAGGACTCTTGAGAACTTTATTTCTACTAGGGGGATG
>JAJPUD010011975.1:0-37190 GCA_023553655.1 Myrmecobius fasciatus
TTTTTTTTAGCTGTAGGTGGCAGCTTCACAAAAAAAGGACATGCATTAGAGCATATAAATTCTACAAACAAATGTAGAAAAGCAGGAATATTAAATGTACTTCCTGTGGACCGTAATGCAATAAAAATTACATTAATTAAACAGCCTTTGAATTGGAAACTAAACAATTGAATCCTTAAAAATGAGGACATCAATGAACAAATCATAGAAACAATAATTTTACTTAAGAGAATGACAAAATGAGACAACATCCCAAAACTTATGGGAGGCAGCCAAGGCAGTACATAAAGAAAAATTTTATATGTTTAAATGTTTACATTAATAAAAAAGAAAAAAGAGCAAATCAGTGAATTAGGCTAAAAAAACTAAAAAAGAACAAATTTTAAATTCCCAATTTAAAATCAAAATAGAAATCCTGAAAATCAAAAGAGATTAATAAAATTGAAAGTAAATAAAAACTATTTAAATTATAGCTAAGACTGGGATCTAGTTTTTAAAAAAAACAATAAAACTATAGCATTGGTTAATTTAATTATGAAAGGAAAGAAGACTAAATTGCTAGGATCAAAAATAAAAAGGATGAATATCACCAATGAAGATTAAGTCAAAACAATAATTAGGAAATGTCTTCCAATTATGTGCTAGTAAAACAATCCATCTAGGGGAAATGGACAAATATTTATAAAAATATAAATTGCCTAGATTAACAGAAAATGAAATAGAATATTTAACTTTTCCAGTTAATAAATGGTCAAAAGAATATGAACAGACAAATTTCGGAATGAGGAATCAAAGCTCTAAAAACACTCTAAATTACTATTAATCAGATAAATACAAATTAAAAACAACTCTTAATTACCACCCTTACTTACACTTATCAGTTTGGATAACATGACAGGAAAAGAAAATGACATGCTAGAAGTGATTTGGAAAAACAAGAACACTAATGCACTGTTGGTGGAGTTATGAATTAGTCTTAACAATTTGGAATGATGTTCAAAAAGCTATAAAGTTGTTAATAGCATTTGACCCAGCAATATCACTACTAGTTCTGTATATCAAAAAGATCAAAGGAAAAGGAAAGAAATATTTATATACAAAAATATTTGTAGTAATTCTTTCTGGTGGTAAAGAATTGAAAATTTAATGGATAATCATCAATTGAGAAATGTCTAAAGAAGTTGTGGTATTTGTGATGGAATACTATTGTGCTATAAGAAATGATGAGCAGGATGGTCTCAGAAAAATTTGGGAAGACTTACATCAACTGATGCAAAGTTAAGTGAGTAGAACTAGAAAAATATTGTACGTCTTAACAGCAATATGGTAACAATGATCAATTATGAAAAATTCTTATCAGGGATCCAAGACAATTGCAAGATTTTCAATGAAAAAATGCTATCCTTATCCATAAAGAAAACTGATGAATTTTTTTTTCATTTTTTTTTATTTAAAGAAAAAACAATAAAAAAAGAAAACCCCCAAAACCAAACAGAATACTGCTGTGCTCAGCAGAACATCAAGAAGGATTCAAAATATATAACAATAAATTAATAGTTCAAGATAGCATTTGGGTAGCCCAAAAGAAAGTTTGGGGCAGAACTGAGTATGATCTTACTCTAAAAAAGCAAAATCACTTAGGAAGAGGTAAAAATAGTAATAATGTTATACAAATGAGGTACAGAGGAAAAATAGACATAGAGGCATTAAAGGAGCCGTGGAGGGCTCTTAGTTCTGAAAACCTACTCACATTGGGAATGGATTAAATAAGCTACATATATACCATGAAGGGTATAAATAAGTTGTCCATGTTAAGTTCCTTGAAATTGATAATAGCTTTTATACATTAAAATTTCTATTGAGTTCAGAAAGTTTTGAAAATCAGCAAGACTGTTGAATGCCTTTTTTCATTCAATATTATAGATAATTTTGCTGGATATGATATTTTTGGTCACAGGACTAGTTCTTTTGATTGCCAGTATGTATGATTTCAGGATCTGGGGTCTTTTATTATGGCTGTCATGTTCTGTACAATTCTAATTGTAGCTCCAGTACATATGAATTGGCTTTTTTTTATGTTGTTATTGTTTGTTTCTTATAAAATTTTCTCTTTGATATGGGAATTTCAAAATTTGGACATATTTCTATATGTTTTCCACAAAGGAGCTCCTTGAGGTAATGATTGTTGGATTTTTTCTATTTCTACTTTCCTCTCATGTTCACTCCACATCAGAACAATTTTCTTGGATATTTTTGCATTATTGTGTCAAGGTTCTTTTTTGGGGTCACAACTTTTAAGCTGTCCAGTTATTTTTATATTTTATCTTGTTGATCTATTCTCCAGATTTGTTGTTTTTTATAAGATGTTTCACATTCTTTCCTACTTTATCCTTTTTTTAATATTCTGTTTTGTTGTTTCTTGGTCTCTTATAGCTTTATTGGCTTCCCCTTGTTCAATTCCAATTTTCAAAGTTATCTTCATCTATAAGACCCTGTATCTCTTTTTCTTATTGATTAACTTTTTTTTTTCATAATCTTGTTTTTCTAGGATGGTTTTTATTTTTTTTAGTTTTTTCCTCAGTATCTCTCATTTGATTTTCAAAGTTTTTTTTAAATACTCCTATAAATTGTCTCCAGGCAGGGAACCATTTAACATTACTCTTTGGGGTAGAAGAAGCAGCTTTTTTTTTAACGTCAATGTTGTCCTCTTAAAAATGAATCCTGGCCTTCCCTATTCCTATAGTAAGTTTTTATGGTTGAGGTTTTTTCTTCTTTGCCAGGTCATCTTATTTTTTTTTTTTTAATGAGAACAATTAGTGTAATCATCTCTAATTGTGGGATGGGAGGATGGTGCCTCTAGCTTCCCTTTAGCTCTCCCCTCTGACCTGGAACCCCAAACTAAAAGCTCTTCTCTCCTGCAAGTGCCTATAGTCAGTAGAGTCTCTGTCCCACTGCTTGTGGGGGCTTGCCCAGGGCTGAGTTTCTGTAGCATAGCTGGGCTAGGTGTTCCTGATCAGTAGAGGTTCCCTCAGTTTTCCCAGACTCTGACCCCCCATTCTCCAAGCTGTCCTAGGTGAAAATTCCTGTGGTTCCTGCTGAGGATCCAGCCAAACTCAATTTGCCTCAGAGGTCCCCACTTGGTGTTTCTGAAGAGCTAACCCAGAAGTGTCAGCACTTCACATGGGTTAATCTCCCTCCTGGGGTCTTTCTTCGGATCTTCTTGGATTGTACCAGGAAGATCTCTTTCCTGCTCCAAGTTTTCTTGATTTTTCACCAGGTTATGCTTCCCTGAGGCACAAATTTGTTCTATTTGTGGGGGAAATCTGGAGAGCTGGAAATTTACCGACCAGAATCTTCTACTGATGAACTTTCTATGAAGAATGAGGCATACATTTTTCCTTCACTTTATTTTTCTTGTTCTTGTGTGTGTGTGTGTTTTGCAATATAATGAATATTGAGATATGTTTTGCAGGACCTTCATATCTATAGATGATATTATATTGCTCACTTCATAGGTGAAGGAGGAACTAAAAGAGGAAGAGAATTTGTAACTCAAAATTTTAAAAAAGAATATTAAAATAAAGTATATATTATATATACATGAATATATATGGACATTTTCTTCCCCATCTTGCTCCCAAAATGCCATCCCTTATAGCAAAGATTTTTTAAAAAGAAGAAAGAAAAAGAGGATGACGAGAAGAAAAAATTCAGCAAAAATAATCAAGACATTTAAAAAATGTCTGATATTGTATACAGTGTTCTCTCCTGGGGGTCGGGGGTATTGGATAAGGGATACCCTTCTCCCTGCAAAGCAGAAAATATGAGTTGTTTTTTCATATTTCTTTTTGGCAAACAAGCTTGCTTTTTAGCATTTCTGAGAATTCTTTTTTTTTCTTTGTTGCTGTTTTGTCATTACTATTTACATAATAATAGCTCGCATTTATACAGCACTTTAAAGTTTGCAAATATACATTATCTAATTTGATCTTTACAATAACATTCTGAGGTATGTGCTATTATTATTTCCTTTTTACAGAGATGAGGAAAGTGAGGTTCAGAAAACTTAATTCCCCCGAATCATACAAATAGTAAATGTATGAGAACAAATTTGAATTTAGTTCTTCTGACTCTGTGCCCAACATCATTGTGCCGTCTAGCTGCCTTATGTTCTGGTGGTCATTATAGATTGATGGCCTGACACTGATTACTTCTTTTTTGTCATTTCAAATATGTATTTTCATGATCCATGTGTCTCATGTTTTTTTTTACTTCTTAAAGTAAAGTAATATTCCAATAAATTCCCGTACCACTTTTTGTTTACAATCATTTGGCATCTAATTTGGTTTTCAGATCTTTGCTACCACAAAAAAATGCTGCCTCAAATATTTTGGCTTATTTTTCCTCCTAATTTAATATCGATTTTGATCTTTGCTTTAAGAAGTAAATGATCTTTCTTAGTGTACATACTATAAAAACAGTTGATTTGGTAATGATTCTCACTTCAGTAATCAATAATTTCCTGTATAGTGAATAATTTTTGTGCTGTTATTTGAACGTTGCCATAGCTAGCCCATGCTGGCTTTTTTCTTATACAATTCATGATACATGTGTCTTCTATACAGTTTGAAAGTTGTTAGCCTCTCTTCTGAACTAGATTTTTTTAACATTTATTTTTTTCCATCTTTCCTTACCTTTATATCAAAGATTCAGAGTGCTAAAAAAATAATAATTTAATTTATGATATCTTATTAAATCCCTCATTGAATTTCTCTTTGCTCCTACAGAAATCACATACCCATATTTGAGTCATCAAGCAAAGAAAGCAAGGAAAGGTTTCAAATATGGGAAGACAAGTTAGGGGTCCACTTACTAGAACTGATGAGTTTTATGAAGACGAAGAAGAAGACAAGAGCCTACTTTTAAAAAAATGTCCAATTTGGCACAGATCTGCTGAAATTTGGATTCAGATCTCTATATGGTCTAGCCTATAGGCTAGTTTAGGGAAAAGTTTAGGCCTTTTGATAAGGGATTAAATATCACAGACTTTGAGAATTGCAAAGCACTTTCTTCATCATCTAGTTCCCAGTTTTGTTTTGTTTTGTTTTTTGCTTTTTTTTTTTTTTTTTTTTTTGGCTGAGGCAGTTGAGGTTAAGTGACTTGCCCAGGATCACACAGCTAGGGAATGTCAAGTGTCTGAGACCAGATTTGAACTCAGGTCTTCCTGACTTCAGGGCTGGTGTTCTATCCACTGCGCCACCTAGCTGCCCCCCTAGTTCCCAATTACTTAAGGTGTGGTTTAAGGCCTCATAAGTGATCACATTATCGAATTAAAAATCATGAAACTATGATTTATTATGAATAAATGTTTGATTTGTATTTTATATTTGTGTATATGTATGTATTATACATATAACATACATATATACATATATGTATTTTATATACCAATATGCTTGGGTCATGTAAAAATTTCTTGGGTGAAAAGGGGGTTTGAGTGGAAAAAAATGAAAAAGCCCTGATCTAGTCCAACATATACACAGAAAGAACACTCACTACAACCTCTCCAACAAACTAACATCTAACTTACTCATCTAACTTCTGTTTAAATATTTCCAAGGTGGAAGAAATTCACCACTCTTGAGGCAAATCTTTCTAGTGTTGGACAATTCCAGTTGTTTAACTGTTTATCCTAATAAGCTTATCAACCATGAATTCAACTCTTTGCAACTTTCATTCCTTATTCCCCATCTCTCCCCCTCTGGGGTCAGAAAAAAAGTCTAGTTATATACAACAGTTCTTTATGTACTTAATCACATCTAATATTTCCCCTTTCCTAAGTTATCTTTCCTAAAGCTAAAAACCAAAACAATATAAAACCTCGTTTTTTCCAACTAGTCTTCATATGAAATAGATTCTGTTATTCTGGTTGCACTTCTCTGTATACTCTCCAGTTTATTGAAGTCCTTGTTAAACATTGGGATGAAATGAAAACAATATGCCAGTTGAGATATGATGAAGGCAGAGTACAGAATAACTATCACGTCTGTGTTCCTGGAAGCTATGTTTCTCTTAATCATACTCAGAATTATATTAGCTTTTCTGGCCAGCATATCTCATTGCTGATTCATATTTAGCTTGCCAGCTCCTAAAACCCCCAGATCTTTTTTTCAAACATGTTGCTCTCTGACCATGATTCCCTAGCTTGTATTTGTGATGTTGATTTTTTTGTACCCATATATAAGACTTTACATTTATCATTTTAATACATTCAGCTTAGTAGATAACAATTCAATAGATTCAACTCAACTATAAAAATTTTTGGATCCTGACCATTATCCAGGAGTAAGGTATTATAATCAAGTTTAAGTCTTCTACATATTTGAAAAGCAAAAACCTCAGGTGTTTGTTTTCAAAATTGCTAATAAAATATTTTAAATAGCCCAGGACTAAATACATATCCCTGTATCATAGGAGATCTGTCACATTGACATGGCACCCTTAATAACATCACACCATCCAATTAATTCTGAATCCATCTAATTATATTATCATCTAATCTATTTCTTTCTAATCATTTCCACAAGAATAGTACACAATAGGGTACAATAGGGTAGTGATTGAACTAATAATGATTTTGTTTCTAGAGTGAACACTCCCATAAAGAAACTCACTTTACTAATGCAGGTAAGCATCTTCTCTGCAAATTTATTGTGTTAGAAAGTTGCTTCAGGCACTGAACAGTTAAATGACTTCCCAGGGGTCACATAGCCAGGATGTAACAGAATGAGAGTCTAACCCAGAGTTTCTGGGCTTTGAGGATAGCTCTCTATTCCCTATACTACACTGACTGAAGCTTTGTTAAAATCTAGTTAAGCCTTATCTACAGCTGCCACTTCATCCACTTGTTTAGTATCCTTATCAGAAAAAGGAAATAAGGTTGGTCCAGCATGAGGTTTTTGATGAAGGCTTACTGGTTCTAATAAGTGATCCACTTAGGAGGGATCAGGGAGCTGGACAGATCACTAGCTACAGATTGGACCCGAAGTTGCTTTTCTTTAAATTCATCATATTTTTTCTGGGCATTTTAAATTGATTTTATACAATTTTGGTCTCCTTTATTTTAGTTATTTGCCTGCAATTGTCTAGCTTCTACATATATAAGCAAGAGGCATTCCTGTCTTTTCATTTCCAGACTTGTTTCTGCTAATTGTCAAATATGATGACATGTATGTATATATGTATACATCTATAATATGTATGTATATAATCATTTGATGGCTTTTGACAATCTATATAAATGATAGCTATGATTATTATTCCTGTTGTTAGAATTATGTTGGTCCTATTCATCTGTCAGCATATGTCGATCACTTCTTATGTTGGGAAAGCAATGTAGTGTAGTGTTTGTGACCCAAGGAATCAGGCTTACTTTGTAATTCTGCCACATATAATACTGTTGGATTTTTGACAAACGACTGACCCTCTCTAAGCCTCATTCTCTTTATTTGAAAAATCTGAAGTGATAATTCTTGTATTATCTACCTCACATGCTTATTATGAGCTTTAAATGAAATTGCATAATACTTGATATTTATAAGGTAATATATAAATGTTAGTTATTATTCCTTTAAAGTCTCCTGACAACTTAATGTTTTGTTTTATCCAGTAAAGGAGAGGAAAGGGGGAAAAGAGGAAAGGGGAAAATTTGTAGAAGCAAACTAATGCAATTGTTAATAAAGATTAAAACAAAAGAAAAAAGTTGATCTCTGCCAAAGTATGCCTTAGAATGGGGATAAGCATTTGGAGAGCACTTTGTCATTGAGAGATGAAGAATATTGAAAATATTTTTTCTTTCAATGCTTCCACTGTAAAGGAAAACATTCCTTCTTTAGATATGATTGCAGTATGTAAGAGGCTAATATACATAGAATTCAGTAATCAACATTTGATAAACATGGATTTTAGAGGCAAAGGAAGTCAAGGGAAGTCAGAGAGACTGGATTCTAAAGAAGAAAACAGACTTGTAACCATGGAAACATAATAGGCCAAGGATACTTCAAAACTTCAGATCTGTTTTTGTTTAATAGTAAATGCTATTTGGGAAAGAGGGAAAAATAAAGTACTGATGCACATTTTATAAGCCTTTTAAAGACCAAACGGGCAGTGAGATATTGAATATTTGCAGTGACTAGGGAGAGATGTATGTCAACATTTAACTAATGCAATATGAAAGCTGATGTCATATGAGGTGGAGCAAGATAAATAACCTTGTAGTTTATGCTAGAAAAACTCAAAATAGGAAAGGCAAGAGATTGTTTTGAAAGATAATACAATATTGAAATTGATGGTGGAGATACCATAATGCAGGGATTCTTAATTTAGAATCCAAGAATTTTAAAAATATATATTGATAAGTTTTAATAGAATTGGTTTCCTTTGTAATACTATGTGTTTTATTTTATGCATTTAAAACCATTGTTTTGAGAAGAGGTCTATAGGTTTCATACAGACTGCCAAAAGGTTCTATAATACAAGGAGAGTCAAGAACTGCTGTCATAGGCATAATATGAATTTAATTTAATTCATTTTTCAGATGATGATGAAATGAGTAGATACTATGTACAAAGTAATGGGCTAGGTGCTGATGAACACTTAAAAACAAAAAGATGCATGGTTCTTGGTTTCAAGTAGCTCACAACAGAATAAAGGAAACAAAAATAAATATAATGTAAGATAAGTACATAAAAGTAGTACAAACAATGTACTTTAAGAACTTGGAGTAAATAGAGAGATCATTTGCAGAAAAAGGTGTCTGGGAAGGCTTCATAGAGGAGCAGCATTTTAACTGGGCCTTGAATAATTAATATGATTTTAAAAGGTGGGGAGATCATTGCAGAATTAGCAAATGGCCTGAGAAAAGGTGTAGAAAAAACAAAAAACATAGGTAATTTTGTATTTGGCTAGTGAGTATGGAAAAGACAGAAAATATCCTGTTTTGTTTTTCATAATTAGTATGTGAAGAGCTATTACTATGAAAAAGGCAATAATAAGTAGATTGGAGCCATGTTATAGAAGTCCTTGAATGTCAGATTAAGAATTAAATTACATTTACTTTAATTCAATCAGCAAGTAGTTATTGCATATCATTGGCTACATGGTCACAACTATTAGGCACTAGGGGAAATACAAAAGAAAATCCTAACTGCTCATCTATTAGGAACCCTGTTGTTCAGTAAACTCACTTGTTCAGTAGACAGAAAAACTAGTTTAAAAAATAATAAACTCTCTAAATAGGTTGCAAAATTCAGGTACTAAAGCTTTTAAATTTTTACTCTTAGGAATGCTTTTCAGGCCTTTACTTGGAGTAATTTGTATTTAATATGTAGTTCTTATTTCCTTGGTTAATTGTTTTTCAAGCCTGCTACAGATCAGAAGATTAGAAGTAAAGAGAGGAAGTTTGTTAGCAAAGCACCCTGGTAGCAGAGAAAAGTAATAGTTATTAGAAAGAGAAGAGAAAAAAATAATAATGGAAAGCAGACCAAAAAAGAAAAAAAAAGTTCCTAAACACACACACACACACACACACACACACACACACACACACACACATTCCACACATTCCCTTGTTCTGGGGTCATTAATGCTGGAGTGAACAACACTTGTTACACAGTTGAATAACTGAGGGTATCACCTTGTATGTAATGTAACAATTAGTACTCAGAATAATGGCCATGAACAGAATTAAATTATGCCCATATATACTCTATTTAAGAAGGCAGAAATATGGGACCCATTTTAGGAAGTTCATGCAACTAAAAAAAACCTGAGAAAATAAAATTAGTGCTTATAGGAATAAACCTCTGCTAACTGGAAAATCCATCTATAAAGAAATCCAAGATAGTTGAAGTTTTATTATGTATGGCATGTTTCCAATCATTAAATATCTTAGTCTCACTAGGGAGACAAAATTTATTTATTATACATTAAACAGTTATAAATTATTATGAGACAGCATATGATTATATACAAAAATGTGTGATGAAGAAAGCAGATACTGAAGGAGATCAGGAAAGAGGGAAAGCAGTAAGGATTGGAATTGTCAGAGGTGATATCATGAAGAAGATGGGACTTGACTTGAACTTTGAAAAATGAGTAGAATTTGTAAAGACAGCCAGGTTGCCTAGTGGGATGATTAGCAGATTTAAACTCAGGAGGATCTAAACCCAAATTCTGCATCTTAAAGTTGCTAGCTATTGGAACCTTTGAGGAAAGCCATTAAATTCCCTATAATTGTCAAGTCATCCTGACTCATCTTCTTGTAGGTAGCAGCTGCTAGTCTTATTAATCTAGGAGCTGTGGCTAGGAGGATTTATCTAATCAGAATAATGTTTGAGTTTACTTCCTCCTGGAAAAACTCCATCATTCATTACTAATGTCTCTTTTGGTTCACATCTCTCATCATGACTCTACTTTCCCCAGCCCATTGACTTTGCTTAGCTCTTTCACTTTGTGAGTGGAGTGAACCCAAGACAAAAGATCCATATTCATCAGGTAGGACAAGTTACATAATCCTTATTTTATAACCAATAAACTCAATGTGAATCCATAATTCAGCAACAGTCAAAAAAAAGTTAATATGATCTTATGATGCATTTATTAAAGCAGGGTCGAAAATAGGGAAGGTTCTAATTCCACAGTTCTTTGTCCTGGTAATACCAGATTTGGCATATTTACTTCCAGTTCTAAATGCACCTTTTAGGAACAAAAAGGGCAATCAGGATGGTGAAAAGAAAAACTGAAATATATTTAACCTCAAAAGAGAGCTGGGATGGGAAGTAGGGCCATAGATGTGATTGCTGTTGTCAAACATTCAAAGGACAGTCATGTGAAAGAAGGAATATATTTGCTTATTTTGGCTCAAGAAGCAACTCTCAACTCAACATGAGGAAGAGTATCTTAACAGCATGAGTTATACAAAAGTTCTATGGGAGGTAATGAGTTTTTTTTTAATTACTAATACTCTTCCAAAGGAGATATACTTGCTTTAAAAAAAATCTCTTTTGGGATACATGCTTAGTAATGGTATTATTAGGTCAAAAGGTATACATGGTTTTATAGACTTTGGCCACACTTACAAATTTTTCTATAGAATGGTTAAATCAGTACACAATTCTACCAACAACTTCTTAAAGATATTCTGGGGGATATTCCATATTTCAAGTTTGGGTTAGACTAGATAACTTCTTAGGTCTAGTCCAATTTTGAGATTTTGTAATTCTATGAAATTATGGGAGGAGGGGGTTCAACATAAAAATAGGTATATTATTTTTTAAAGTTAAAAAGAATAATGTAATTTTTCTCTAAGTATAGGTATCCAACAAGAAGATGGACTGCCTTTTGAAAGAATGAGGTCCTTATCATTGGAAGTGCTCAAGTATAGGCTCTATCCCTATTTATCAGAGATGTCCTAAAATGAATTCTTGCATTAGTCTCAACTAAAATTATCTCTGAAGACTCATAAAATTCTAGGAATCTCTGGTGCTATTGTCAGAACCAAGCTATTTCATATATGAAGGAAAAAAAGGTACAATATGATGTCAACCAATAATTATACACTCTTATTTATAGTTCACTTTTTCTAATAACTTGATGTGTTCTAATTCTCTCCTCTGTAAAGGATAATCACTCCTATTTTATAGATAAGGAAATTGATAACCAAAGAGGTTAGGCAAGTTGAAAATTATGGTCAGTAACTGAACTAAGAAGTCAAGATTTTTTTTCTTGATTCTAAAATAAATAAATTTTGCTAGTGTTGAGGAAACCCTAATATAAGCTTCTTCACTTCAACTTACTGTAGTTGAAATTGATCTTCTAGGTTATTGGTGTATTATTAAATTAAATTAAATCAACAAATAAGGAAAAGCTGAAAATTGACAGCAAATATTGGAACTAAAAAGCAAGAATTAGTTCTTGGGGCAGGGAAGGAGAGAGAGTTTGTAAATGTAGCTAAATAATTCTGATTTAGCAGAATAACTTGCTTGATGAGCAATTGGTGAGGGGATATGAAGATATCATTTAATTTGACACAGACTTCATCAACCTTTAAGCTGTCTTTCAATATGCCTCTTAGAAAGGTCATATTTTCAATTTCCCCACTAGGTGAGGGGAAAATTGCCTTCCATTAACTTCAGGCATTTTTCTCTTTGCTTTTTTTCCGAAGGATTGAAAGTTGGAGAATGAATGTGAGAGATATGCCCTGTCTTTGCTGGCTGTCTGAAATAGGAGAAGGAAATATAAGGCTGTGGGAACAGATGAACCAAAAAAAAATGATGAGAGTTTTGCCAAAGGAAGCAAAAATGAGTTCAGAATAGCTACCTGAGCTGCCAAGGACATTTTCCATTGAATCTACAATTGTCATTTTATAAGAAAAACAGAAAACTCCAGGCAACAGTATGGCAGAGAGAGTTAGAATGGAGAACTTGCAGACACCAAAGAGGCCATGGAAGCATAGTATATTCAGTTGTTTGGTACCCAGTAGACTAAGAAGTATGTAGAATGGTTCCAGTGTTTGACTAACGGCCTTGATTTTAGTGGGTTGAGGACTTTGCCTTTCAACAGAGAATGAAATCAACTCACTAAAGAAATAGAAAACTAAAAGTATTAAAGAATTCGTTTGG
Source organism: Myrmecobius fasciatus (assembly GCA_023553655.1). Lineage (NCBI taxonomy): Eukaryota > Metazoa > Chordata > Mammalia > Dasyuromorphia > Myrmecobiidae > Myrmecobius > Myrmecobius fasciatus. Next base: position 12,681 of record JAJPUD010011975.1, read on the forward strand.
TATTGTTTTCATAATATTATTATGGCACTTAAAATTATCATTCACTTATTAATTTAAAAGATAAATGGAATAGTAATTGGAAAGAAATTATATGTCATAGAAAGAAAATTGAAGAAGTGATAGGGTATGATAAGAGTTCTAAATGCTACTTTCATAAAGTGTTAATGAAGCAGAAAATGTCAGGTGTTGATCTGTTTATGTAACTCGCAGATGTTTAAGCAAGAAATTCCTACAGGGAAATGACGAAAAGGAAACACAGCTTAGGGGCAAATTCTGTCAAGAGCCAGTGAATACTCCTGACTGAGCATAGCAGACTAGGAGGCTTGAGTTGTAAGACTAACAAGCTACCACTAAGAGTAGACAAACAGAATTTCATAGCAAAGAAATGGGAATACTTGATGAAGGGAGTCAAAAATGCAGAGCCATCAAAAAGTATTTCTAAAAATAGTTTTATGTTTTTTAGAAACAAAAAGCTCTAGAGCTCTCTGTGATCAAGTTCCCCTGACCATTGTCATAGACATGCCTAGGGACAGTCTCAGAAATTGTGGCTTAAGAATGCAGCAAAGCTGAGTCTGGAGAATTAGAAAATCAATAGCCCTAATGGTACAACTCAACCAGATGTACCCAAAGTAGCATAGGAGACATGTCCTTCTGGTTTTCCTTCTAGAAGGGCAAACATAAAGATTAGAAACAGGAGAGAGTGAACCCAAACTATCTTGGGCTTCTTCCAATCCATCCCTCAATCTGATCCTTCTGACAACTTGATTGAACAAAGACTTCAGGTAATCTGACTAACTGTACCCAACCCATAAAGAAAAAGAGCCGTGTGCTTTTTTTCTACTGATGTGGCAGCTACCACCTCCCACCCCTCAAGGTTTGACTATACGGCTTATTATCATAAGATTCAGGTATCTTTCCATGCCTTATTGTCTCTTGATATCCAGTGATGGATTCTGATCAGACCTGGTGGTATGGACCATGATCCTAGTAGAACTGGGAATATTTCAGTTATTCCTTATACTCAAAATACCAAATAGTAGTGCCATAAGCAGTCCATACCTGGGGCAACTGTAATTAACTTTGCTCCCAGGTAGAGTGATGTATAATCCATCTGTGGGCCCTCAGGACAAAGACTGTGTGTGTGTGTGTGTGTGTGTGTATGTAGAGAGAGACTAGATAGATAGACAGATAAAGAAAGAGTGTATCTATATATATATATATATATATAGTGAGAGAGAAGGGAGGGAGAGAGAGAAAAAAAATATATATATATACACATATATATATATAGAGAAACCACATATATATATAAAGAGAATATAGAGACAGACCATATATATATATATATACATATATATATAGAGAGAGAGAGAATATAGATATAGAGACTATATATGTGTATATATATACATATGTGTGTATATATATATATATATATATATATATAGAGAGAGAGAGAGAGAGAGAGAGAGAGAGAGAGAGAGAGGGAGAGAGTTTTTTTATTAAAACTTTTCATTTGCAAAACATATGTATGGGTAATTCTTCAACATTAACCCTTACAAAGCTTTCCGTTACAAATTTTTCCCCCTACTTCCCACCCCTCCCCTAGATGGCAGGATATCCACTACATGTTAATTATGTTAAAATACTTGACAAATCGAATATATGTATACATATTTCCACATTTATCATTTTTGTGCAAGAAAAATCGCATCTACAAGAAAGAAAAATAAGAGAAAGGAAACACAATGCAAGCAAACATCAATAGAGAGCATGAAAATGTTATGTTGTGGTCCACATTTCACATCTGAGAGAGAGGATTTTGTTGAAATCTGAGTGAACTATTGTATTCAAATATGGATCTATAACTGAGACATTTGGTAATTATACAAGAAGAAAAAATACGTCAGAGCTGTGTTTTAACTGGAACACACAACTTGTAACAATAGTTAAGTTATAGAGTTGAGTTCATCATCTTGTAGTAATTTTTATGTTAGACTAAAATTAAGTTTTGCAAAGCAGTACAGATTATTTCCCAAAGAAAATTCGAGTTACTATCACATAATTAAATAGAAAAGAATCCTAAAGACAAAAAGGCATAAAATGAAAAGCAGCATATTCTTGAAGGATAACACAGTGCTGAGAATGAGAAGTTAATGAAATATTGACAGCACACATTGAAGTTGATGTTCACACAAAGGGCAATGAAGAGATGCATGTGTAGTATGAGCTGACTACAGGACAATAGAAATAAGGAATTACACAAGGGCAGCTATATAAAATGTGCCATAAAAGAGCTATGTAACTATAAAAGAAGATAGATTAGAATAGTAGTGAGTAGTAACTGAAGCAGTTGCTTATGAATGCTGTTGATATATGTATGGGAGAAAACAAGTAAGAAACTCCCAAAATGCTGTAATCTAACAACAAAAACAATAATAATAATAATAATAATAATAATAGCCAGTTTATGTAGTATGTTAAAGTTTGCTAAGTGCTTTATATATATTATTTCATTTGTTTCTCACAACAACCCTGTGAGCTATGTTCATAGCTATTATAAAGTAGCTATTATTATCCCCATTTTATAGATGGGAAAATAGAATGAGGGGTTAAATGACTCATCAGGGTGATACAACTAAGTGTCTGATGCAGGATATGAAAATACCAGGCAATAAACTTTTTAGGCAATATAAAAATAAAAATTTAATAATAATAAAAATGATTTTCTGAGCCATAAAGGAATTGTCAACTCCATCTAAAAAAGGAGTATCTACATTGACAAAATAAAATAATCTGTGAAGAATTATGTCATTATACCCAGACTATCAGATCATAATTATATCACTCCTCTCTTTCTTCTACTTTTTCTCATGCTCAGGAAATCTACCAAAAAAGAAGTGCGGAAGACTTTGGAGCTCACTACTTAGATATGCTATGTGTATTAGACACAGTTTGATCTTACCCAGGTCATTCCATACTTGTATATGCTTCATAGTGGTATGGTGAGTTAACAATCCTGTCTCAGTTCACAATTTTAATTTCCTATGCAACTTCTACTGTTCTTACACCAAATCCCAAATGCACTGCCACAGAATCTAAATTATGGCACAAAACTGCCTCTTTTGCTTTCTAGTCAACCTCAAATGTATAATTGCTGTTATTGCTTTCACAAGAAGAATGTTCCTTTCATTCTCAGACCTCAGGTAAAGATTGCCTGTTAAAATGACTGTCTTTTTCTATTTTTCAGTCATGTCTAACTCTTCATGATTCTATGTCATGCCCATACTCATGCCATTCTCTGGCAAGGATACTCGAGTAGTTTACCATTTTCTTCTTTGGATCATTTTACAGGAAACTGGGGCAAACAGGATTAAGAGATGCCCAAGGTGATATAATTAGGGGGTATCTAAGGCTGGACTTGAACTCAGGACTTCCTGCTCCAAGCCCAGAACTTTAACCACTGAACCATCTAGGTGATTCCCAAAACAGCAATATGCAAACATTCGTCCTGAGGTCCCTTCTTTAATCTCCTATATATACATCCTACATTCTTCATTTTTTAAGCTTTCTTTCAACTTTAAGCCATATTACATGGTACAAGAAACAGGGATGAGTCTTTTGTAATGGAACATACCTGTAAACCTGTTCCTTTCTTAGTGCCACAGTATTCCAAGCTTCTGATAGTATGTACCCCAATTTTCTACTTAGATCCTATTACCTAATGGCATACTTAATAGTAGGACCAAAATGAAAACCTGTTAGAGTTGGAAAGATTGAGACATTATCTAGTATAATATCTTCATTTTACAGATGAAGAAAATGGGGTTCAGAAAGGGGGAATAATATGATAAAAAGCCACATGACAAGTTAATGACCCAACTGATACTGGCGCCTGGATGTCCTGATTCTCAGATCACTGCAATCCTACTATATAGCATGCTGTTACACATATTAAACTATTTAGAGAGGGAATAGCTTGGCTAAAAACTAGGCTTCTGAGGTTTCATCCTGCTACTCACAATCAAAAACTTAGTAAGTTATGCATAAATTTTCTGTTTTTACCATTCATCAAAGGGAAGAAATTGTAACAATTTATTTTACTTTAGAAATGTTAAGATCTATATGGTCACACACATATAATTATTGTCAATTCAGTAAAAAAAAAGAAAAAATTGTTCATTCTTTTGATTGTGTTCTATTCTTTGTAACCTCATATATTGTTTTCTTGGCAAAGACACTGGTTTGTCATTTCCTTCTCCAGGTCATTTTACAGATGAGAAAACCGAGGCATACAGGTTAAATGACTTGCCCAGGGTCTCAGCTACTTAGTGTCTGAACCTGGATTTGAATTCCAGTCCCATAGAAAACAGTTAAACTTGTAATATTTCATTTCTTCAATAGCATAACCAAATATTGAATGAAACTGTATTTCATATTTCCTTTACTATACTAGTGACATGAAGAAGCATTGTTACAGAAATATTTAGAGTTGCTAATTGATTGATCAATTGACACTTTGGGGAAAATATGTAGAAGTACAATAGCCAGGAGCATAACTTGGATTGTTATTTTTAAACCTTTTAACCAATGGTTCTTGAATTCCATTAATTTCAACCCTATGAAAATTAAACTGCATTGAGTAGAACCAGAACATTGTACACAGTAGAAGTAAGATTATGTGATGATCAACTATGATAGACTTAGCTCTTCTCCGCAGTTCAGGGATCCAAGACAATTTGAAGGACTTGGGATGGAAAATCCCATCTGTATCCAGAGAGAAAGCTCTGAGACTGAATGTAGATTGAAGCACTCTGTTTTCACTTTTTTCCCCTTTTTTTTCCTTCCCCATATTTTTTTCCTTTTTGATCTGATTTTTCTTTCATGTCAAATATGGAAATATGTTTAAAATGATTAAACATGTATAACCTATATTAGATTGCTTCTTAGGGAGGGAGGATGTAAGAAAGGGAGGGAGAAAAAAATTGGAACTCAAAATCTTACAAAAATGAATGTTAAAAATGTATTTACATGTAATTAGAAAAATAAAATACTATTGATAAAAAAGAAAGTTAAACTTCATTGATTTATAACACTCAAGACCAACCAGTCTGATTCAATGATATATTTGGAATGCTTCAAGATTGGTTTTATCACTTTCTGCATAAAGAGGCCTTAAAACGTATAGCATCATGTCATTTGGTTCTTGCTAGAGAAAATATTTCCTTTGTCATAAAGTAAGTTTGCTTCTAAGGCTTCTGAGATTAGATTCAATATCTCACGAACAGTTTGATTATATTAATAAGATTTTTAGTTCTAAAGATTATACTTGTCCTGGACTCATTAAAAAAATAATAAAATGAGTGATATACTATTTCTTGCATTTTTGAACTTGTTTTTCTTTTCTTTTAATTAAAGGGGCACAGATTGCTTCCATCCATTCCATCACACATTTCATTTTTTAATTGCTACAACAACCAATATTTGGTACCTGTCAAAAACCAAGGTTCAGGGCAATAATATACATAGCAAAAATATAGGACAGGATGTCAGAAAAAAGCAAATTTCATGTTTCACTGTTCACTTGTATCTTTAAAACAGTGCCAAGAATCAGTATATTACTCTTTCATCTCATAATAACATGCTTAGGAAGGATATTTTGATTTCTATTTAGAGCACTTCCCACCTTAAATCTCTAGATCTGCATTCTCTACAATATCTTCAAAAACAATCACTCCTCAAAGAGTATTGGGAATATAAAGTGACCTCTTCCCTTCTGAGTCAATAGCTTGCAATCTTTTAGGCAATGGGCAGTAGAAAAATTGGCTGAACTCCACTGAAGAAAAACAGTTTTGCCTGAGACAAAGAGGAAAAAAGTTAATTAGCACTAGTATATGGATTTTGGAGACAACTCTGGCTTAGCATAACTATACAAATCCATCAGAAATGAGTTTTAGAAATCAAGAATCTAATTCTCAACATTAACTATAAAGAAATAAGACAGATAAGTGTTTCTTCAAGACAGATGAAATTATATTACCATAATGGGTCTGGACCACAATCGGTCTATCTGGACCTGAGGTCATGCTGGCCTGTAGCTCCAAACCAAAAGCGTAGAGGGAAGAAAAAGAGATGGAGAGGAAGAAAAATGGGGAAGGGAGTCGTGCTACTTATGTCTCTGCTTGCCAGGAAAAGAAGAAAGAACAGTTAGAAGTATTCTGTGATATTAAGCCCTATTGGCAGCTATCATTCTTATCAAATCATTTGTAATGACACTTCTTGTTGGACTGTCTATAATCTTTGTCTTAGAACCCATTGAGGATTGGAAATCTCAATGTTCCTTTTGCTTCCTAACTAACTCTATCCAAGACATAAGGGACAACGGAAGTAAATCCATTTTTCAAAGAAGTCATTTTGGAAACAGCTATTAACACTAGGAAAACTTCCTTCAATCCTATCACATAACTTGTTGGTGTATACATCACTAAGATCAATTAATTATTCTGGTTAGAGCTTAACTGGGGAGGAGGAACCTGGCTAGAAGCTGGGAAATCATGAAGATTCAGTTGATACAATAAAAGCTAAGTAAGATGCACTAAGATTATTTTGTTTCAAAATTAAAAGTAATACATTTCTTATAGTGATAAAATATTGAATCTCTAGCCAGACTGTCCAGAGAATCTTTAGGAAAAGTTTAAGTCCCATGATGATTTAACTGTGATCCATTTCAGACCTGGAATCTGTGTGTTGAAAAAGAGGGTGAACATAAAATAGAGATATTTAGTAATAAGATATAATTATATTATATCTTATCTTATATATAATATAGATTATATTTTATTATATCTTATTAATTATATCTTAATTCCTATAGAGTTTGTAATCTTTCCACTCAATTGGCTCTTAAAAATATAGTTTGTGTTAGTTCTTTTAAATGCATTTATCTGCTAGATTCTACTGTAAAGAGTCTAAGAAGAGTGATTGTGACTTCTATGTCTCGGTAACGCATCTTACGGAGGTTCTTACATAGAAAGTTTTCAACAGATATTTGTTGATTAAAGTAAAAAGAAATAAGTGATGGGATTAAGGTTTTGTTAGTATTCACCAGTTCTTCCTGTGATTACAGCTACATTTGGGAATTGATTAATATATGAATTGGATAGTTATTTGGGGATCTGCAAATAAGAACTCAGCATGTGCTATCTGATTCCTTAGCAGGTAAGTGATGTTAGAGAGAGAGTTAGTAACTATTACCTGGATTTATTGAGTGAACTCTTCACTAAGGATTCTAGATGTGATTGTAAACCTGTAAAATAAAAATGGAATTCCTGCTGTTATGCCTTCTAATGAAAGTAATCTAAAGCCAAAACATAAAACTAGGTATTGGGTGTAATTTCTCACAGATACACACACACACACATACACACACACACACATCTACCACTGATCTAGTTTGGAAAGAAATATAAATGTTTTCTTCCTGCCATAGTAAAATCTGGGAGAATAGGGGTTGTTTCATTCTTTGCTAATGTCTAGCACAATGCTTAGCACACAGTAGGTATTTAATAAATGTTTATTGATTAATTGACTAACATTTTCCCCATTAATTGATTAACATTTTTCCATCAAGAACCATTCATCATAAATAGATGTTTACTCAACTTGGACATATAGTACGTTCTTAACAGACCCATATTCAGAAATTTGGTACTAATGGAGCCCTAGAAATACTCAGGAAACACACAGGAAAGAAAATAACCAGAAGGTGAAGGAAAAAGCTTCTAGTTGGCTTCTGAAAACCTTAAAAGCAGTAATGACATCAAATGCCCAAGTGTGGTTATGTTTTTCATGCTAAATAAGTGCTTGTTGATCAATAAATAAGTGCATGAGATTGTGATATATATATATGCATATATATATATGTATACATGTATGTATATACATACACATAAATTGACTTGATTAGATTTAGAAAAGTAACAGACATGAATGGAATGCAATAAAACTACTCTATCTCTACATATTTTTGTGTGTGTTTACATGGTTTTGAATAACTGCCATAACAATTTTTCAACTAGCTTTTTTGGCACTATGCATACAAAGCCATACTGTAGTTCCATCAGGTGTTCAAGTACACAATGGGAAACCTCATTTCAGTACCTGTATTACAGGTTGAACAGAGAGCTTTCCTACCGAGAATGTTTCTATGCTTGACATGCCCGATTTAGGACTTAGAGAATTTGAAAGTTCTTTCTTGGATCCCCCATAAAGTCATTCTGGAGCTTCTATATCTTTATCTTTGCAAAGAGAATATAATATTCATGATACCCAGTGAATTGTGAGAAAGTAATTTCTTCATAAATTATACTATATATTTTTTATTTAGCTATCAGACTATCCATATTTGCTTAAAACATAAAAAATTGCTTGGTGATTGCAACCAACTGACATTTCTTCAAATTAAAAAAAAACAAACAAACAAACCTTGAATTAACAGACATCCAACAATAGGAGGGAAGGCTTGAGATGACAGTTGCTTCCTGGCATTGGCTTTTAATTAAGGAATCAGCATGCATGCTTCAGAAGTCTATGGAAACTGGTAGCTAAATTGATTGGGACAGTATCCATTGCTAGAAAGGTAACAAAAAGAAGGGAATTCAGTAAGCAAATCAAATTCATACATCTGGTCTAGAGTAATAAATCCTAATTGCTTGTAAATATATAATGTGAAACTACATTTATCTAGCATTTTCTGGGGAAAAGCTATTCCAAAAAAGGATTTTTAAAAAGTCAAACTTATTTCCCCCTTTAATTAACTAAACTTTTAAGAAAAGTTTTAATTCTTTTAATGAGAATAATTCTAAAACTGATCACACATGTCCTTGCATTCTTAAACAGAGCATGCTGATTAATTTAATTTAAATTTAAACTGATTAAAAGTTACAAAGATCAAATATCATAATTGTACTAAATATAGTAAAAAGTTTATCCTGTTTTCTCATTCCTTTCTGTCATATGTCAGATTTTTTGATGTATCATCCCAATATAATATCTTTTGTAATGTAGAAATAATAATAGTTGCAGAAGAACCCAGATAAACAAGTCTCTTAAATCACCAGGCTTAATTATATGTATATCATTACTTCTGTAGGCTCTGATCTGAAGGTTCTATGTCTTTCTTACCTGTAAATTCTGCTATATGATTCTTATGTATTTTCTTTTCATTATTTCTAGATTTTTAGCTGTGTTCCAAATAGTTCAAGTTGCCAAAAATCTGACAACTATTTAAATGTAGAGAAATTGAGTACTTCCTTGTGTGAATGTCATATTTTTTTTCCAAGTTTTTCTCTAGGCTAATAGGCACAGGAGCAGCTGCAGATCACAGGTTCAATTCATAAGCCTATGGAGAAAGCTGAGATCAACTCTTACTAATTAGTGACTACTGCCTCCTAGCAAAGTGACCATCTCTGAACCTACTTCCACATTCTTGATACACAGAGATCATTACAAACCTTCAATGCACTTCTGTTCTCTCGAGGATATAACACACTAAACCCATCTCCCCAAACCATAATGCAAAGTAGCAACCTAGTAAAAGACATGCTTCTGCCTTTAGATGATTAGGGTACCCTGTGGTGAAGATGCAGGTATATGATTTGTCTCCTGCACAGAATTAATGAGGGCTATTCTTAAGTTGCCTTTTACCCCTCCTTCCCTATGTCAAGACCTACCATAGTTAGAAACTCCAACTTCCTGTGAATACCCCCAAATATCCACTGTGACCTAGGGGATACTTCTAACTGATAGATCATATTATTGGAAATTCCGGCATTACGTCCTTCCCTAATTTAACATGGTATAGAATTTTAAAATATGACCTCTTCTTGGCTGCCCAACATGTTGCTAGAAACAGATAGGAATAAGATAGAGAATGGACTTGTGATTTCATTGTTATAGGGAAGGAACCCTCAGAAAACTACCTCTACTACTTTATGTCATCACCTTTACAAAGTATATTAGTTGCCTAAAATATTGAGATTGTAAATGAATTGTCCAGTCAAGAGTGTATCCTGACTTTGAGGCAGGCACTCTATTAGCTAAACCATTATTTGGACCAAAGAAGGTGTTCCTAAATGGAAATCTTTAGAACCGGAAGTATTATTTTAGCCAAGTCTTAGGAAGTTATGAAGTATGGTACCAAGAGTGAAGTCCAGGGTTTATAACCTGCCTCCAATATTTATTACTAGCTAAATGAACTTTAAAAAGTCACTTAATCTATGTTTCATGTTCTTCATTTAAAAAAATGAAGGGGATAAACTAGATGGACTCCCTCCTAATTTTATGATCCCATGATTCATTTAAAAACTTGTTTCCTTTCCTTTATAAATAAAATTCCTAAATCCTTTCCTAAATAAAAGTCCTCCCTTATTGACTACAAAAAAATTAACCCTTTTCTGTCTTACTCCTATCTGGCATGTCTGTGAGCATTGTCTTTAAAGAGAAAGTATGGACACATGTTTAGCCTGGAAATAATAGGTGAGTTTTAGAGAAAACAAATTAAAGTAAATCTATGAACAAAATCTGTCAAAGAAAAGAGTTTTTATACTCTCTTAACACTATAGTTCTTTCTTTCTGATAGATTGATATGTTTTGTGGGAATAATACACACTACTCTTGCAATATGTCATGCTGAACAGCAGCCCACCATGTATTTCAGCCAGTTCTCATGGATGTGAATTCAGAGATGCAGCTCACCCAAACAGTTGCAAATACATGTATATAATACCAGACATACAAAAAGACTTTTAATTTTTATTTTAATGATGTTTATACATTGGCTAAACAAGAGAATATAGTATATTTTGAACTTTTAATAATAGGTTTAATATTATTGAAAAATATCCATTTAAAGATAATTTGCCATTTGACTACATATATGTATATATAAATTTAGCCATATTTATGTATTAATGTGTGTATGTGTATATATATATATAAAAGTTTTATGTGTATTTCCCTTTAGAACCCTTCATAATATAGATGTAAGGGAGAGAGAAAAAACTTGTACTTCTATTGTCCTATATATGAACTATAGGTTCTTACATTAAAAATAATTTGGTATAGGAAAGACATTGTACAAAATATGAAAAATATAAGTTCTGGAGAGGAAAATGGGTTAGAGTTTTTAACTTGAAGAAAAAACCTTCAAATTCTTTATCTAACAAGAGAGTTAATGTTTAAAAAAAAAAGACCACCTTGGGAAATAAAGAAATTAATCCTAACCAATGTGAGAAGTTTCCCAATGAAATCATCACAGTTTTCTTTAAAGACTGTCATTCTTTAGGTAGCTACAAAATTCCTCAAAGAATTAAATTTCAGTACTCATGGCCAGGCACAAAAATGACTTTCTAGATTCTGCAAGAAACCCTTTACTTGTCACTATTCCTATTCAAATCAAAATCATGCCAGCAAACACTATAGCTCTTTTGAACAAAAATTATTTCATTTCTGTTCAAATTCCTATAATGTAGCTTTGAAATCATTAGAAAGAAGAAAAAACAAGTGAATAGGGAGAGTAACCCAGATTTCTTTGAGTCTGTATTTCCTTTTCTGGTTGGGTAACTTTTTTTTTCATAATTTTGTTTTTCTTTGATGTTTTTTATAGTTTTTCCTCAATGTCTCTCATATGATTTTTAAATTTTTTTTAGTTCCAAGTAGAAAAGGAAATACAAAGTCTTAAACATCCAGATTTCTTAATGTATATAAACACAGCTTTCAGACTCCAAAAAGAGATAGTATTATTAGATGCAATGTTGATGGCCTAGAGATAATTTCTAGTGATAATTACTGTAGTTTTTCTGTATTTGTAAAAGGAAATTCTGGTCTTAATAATTTCAATTCTTTAAAGAAACACTTTATTCTCTAAAAATAAAATTTAATTAAAAAGTAAACAATTCATCTTTACTAAAATGGAGCCAATTTATCCCAAAGGCAAGGTAAGAAAGAGGTCATTTAGTGATTATACTCTAACTTAAAATATGCAAACCAGAAATTTAGGATTTTATGTTACACACACACACAGACACACACACACATCTACACAACCAAGTCAATAACTACAAAGACCTTAAACATGTATTCAAAATGGCTTATTTGAGAAACATGAACAAAACTCTCATTGACTTTTTATATTGCAGATATAAGTAATGCCCATGAAAAATAAAATATTACCTTGATATTTGTTCCCTTTCATATTCTGTTGGACAGAAGAAACCTATTATTACCTCCTTTCTATGAAAAATTATGAATTACTTTGGGGAACAATGTGTGTGAACTGCACATTGTTACTATTTGAATGTCGATGCATATATATGACACTTTTTTTCCCCTAACACTCAATTGGGGTATAGAGCAGGGTATATAATAGGCTGCTCACAACCCACCTTATGGAGACCCAAACCAGATTAAAATATAATTGGAAATATTTTATAAAACAAAAAAAATTAAATAAAACAAAGCCAATGTTAACATGGTTTTTTAAGTGAATATGCAGCCTACTGGGAATTTTATGCACCATTTAATGGTCTTTGTTTCTGTTTAAGTTTTTTCTTTTTAAAAATTTATTTATAATAATATTTTCTTCTTAAATTATGAATTACAGATTTTCTTCTATACTTCCTCCAATCCCCGAGAAAGCAAACAATATGTTATTAACAAATAATAAAATAATTATAAAATAATCATGTAAAACATATTAGCAAAATTACAAAAGATTACTGAGAAAATATATTTCAGCTTGCCCTCAGTTCATCAGTTCTCTCTGCAGGTGAATAGCATTCTTTTATCAGGAGTTCTTTGGAATTGTTTTGGATCACTTATATTAATCAAAATAACCAAACCTTCCACAGTTAATCATCATTGCAAAATGGTGTTACTCTGCATGATGATTTTCTGGTTTTTCTCACTTCATCTTTCATCAGTCCATACAGGTCCTGTCATGTTATTATTTTTTTTTTCTGAAACCACCCCTATCATCATTTCTCATAGCACTACAGCATTATGTCACAACACATACCACAAAACATCTGGTCATTCCTCAACTGTTGAACATTCCCTCAATTTCCAATTCTCTCCATCACAAAAGAGCTGCCACAAATATTTTTGTGTATATAGGTACTTTCCCCCTCATTTTGATCATTTTGGAGTACAGATTCAGCCTGCCCAACTCTATAACTCTATAGGCATAGTCCCTAAAATGGCTGAACCAGTTTATTATCCTACTAACAGTTTATCAATCCTTCATTTTCCCTGCAGCATTTGTCATTGTTTTTGATAGTTATAAGAAAGTATCTCAGAGTTGTTTAATTTAGCTTTCGCCATTAAGTACTGATTTAGAGAATTTTTTTCAGTTGGTCACTTCTGTTTTTTTATGGAGTTATTTTCTTCAGTAAATTTTTGTGCCTCTTTACCATTTGGCCAATTTTGTTTTTGAAGATGTTACTTTTCTTCAGTATTTTTGTGCCTCTTTTGCCAAGCTATTAATTTTCCTGTAATGATTTTCTTACAAGACTCTAGTTTCTTTTCCCAATTTTTTCCTTTCCCATTTATCTTTTTTTTAATCTTTCCCAGGAATTCTTGCTGACTTTGGGTCCAATTTATATTTTACTTTGAGACTTTTTTTGTGGCTATTTTCACATTGTTGTCTTCTCCTAAATTTATGTCTTAATCTCCCCTACCACTATAGTAGTTTCATGGTAGTTCGTTGTTGTTGTTATTGTTGTTGTTGTTCTTTGCTCATTTTTTTCTGGATTTAGTTTTTCACTATGAACTTTATGTTGAAGTTGGCCTCTGCTCCCCCTCGGGATCATCCTGCTGGAATATAATGCTTTTTCATTCTGCTGTTTCCAGAGATAGTTCTAGGAGGTCTACAAGCTTTTGGTGCTTTCAATGTGGTGTTATCCTGGGAGATGCTGCAAGTGCTAGCATTTATTTCTCTTGGCTCTGGAGATGTGACCAGAGCCTCTGGTCTCTCAGACTGATCACAAACATTTCTCTTCAACCTGAAACTGCAACCTAGAATGACTTCTGGGCAAAAGAGTTGCCAATCAGTGCCAGCTGCACCCCGTACTAGCAAAGAGCCTGTTGTGATTTCTTTCTGATAAGTTGTTTGACCCATTTACCAATTCTAGGCTGAGAGTTCCTGCTCTTGCTAGTGTTGTGACCACCTTCAGGGCTCACTGCTGGTAGTTCTGTCACTTTGACAGCATGTGGCCTTATCTCCTGTGGTTGACTTAGGTTGGTAAAAGCATCTCCTTCTGACCTTTCATTGGCTCTGCTACTCCAAAATTTGGTTCAAGGCATTATCTTAAAGTTGTTAAGAGAGAATGTTGGGAAAGTTCTGCTGGGTCCTTTCCCATTTTGGTTCCCTCTTTATTTTAGTTTGTTACTACTGTTTTAGAGGACAAGGAACTAGCTTTAGTATCAGGAAGATCGGGGTTCAGGTTATTCCCCTGATGCATACTATCTGTGTGACTCAATGTAAATCATTTTACCTCTTAATACCCTGGCACAAAAAGGACCAGGATACTTCTTGAAGGAGTGAGCTGCAGTGTAATTATTTTATGCATAAGGTAAATAAAATAGAAATAGTAAAGTTATAAATTTGTAGTTACTTTGTTTTTAAAGTGCATTTGCAGAAATATGATAAATTATAGTAAAATTATATTTTTAAATTGCATCTGTTGGTTTAACTGGTCCTTCTATTGCTAAATACACTTTAGCCTTTATGTTGAAGACATGGTACTGAATCTATGACAGGCAATTTCTAAACAGTGTTCCCCACATTTTTAATGAAATAACCAGCATTTATTTGCAAAGTTCTTTTAAAATTATCTAATTTTATCACCTCAATAACCCTCGAAAGAAGTTGCTATTATTTTCCCTATTATATAGATGAGAAAACTAAGGCAAATAGGTGACCCAAAGTCACCTAGCTAGTGAGTTTCTGAGTCTAGAAGTCCAGCACTCTATTATGCCATTTTAAATTTTAAAAAGTCAGGCAGTTGCACATAATTTCAGAAAAGGGGCCATTGTAGTCCAGGGGCAGACATTAAATTCATCCATACCTGAAAAAGATTTCTTTCTATCACATACCCATTGAATGGTTATTTCCTTCCCTTTAGGAAAAACTGGCCCTAACAACTAAATCAGATTAACATAAAGAATCTCTTAAGTTTATATTGTCTATAGATTCAATCATAGGATTATAAGATTCTTTTAAGAAGCTAAATTCCCCTTTCTGGCAGCTGGAGAAGGAGAGGTTGGTTAAGTTAATCTTCCCAGTCGATAAGCTCTCTTTTTTCTTGAGGTAGAAAGTCTAAATTGGATAATATAATCTTGGCAGCTAGAAATCACAAGTTTCTCACAGGTATGAGTCAGTTATAGTGAGATGATCTCAAAAAAAAAAAAAAAAAGAGTGAGAAAGTAGGATATACTGGAACCACAAATCACAAATTCCCATTTAAAGTGAGCTTTCTGGTTACAAAAGGTACCATCCTTGGGCAAGGACTTCTGGAATAATCTCACTTTAACAGCTAAATGTTGCCAACAGTATGAATATGGGTGAAGAAAGCCTGGAAGAAGATAACTAGTCAGAAAGTCTGCCTTGTCCAACTGAATTACATTTAAAACAACTTTCTGTAATAATTTTCCCCCTCTTTTCTATTGTAAGTCACTCCTTATCTCTAATGTATGAGGAATTAGATAATCTGCTTTGATATGCAAATGCTAGCTTTGCAAATTAAATCATAAATACTTGGTAATTAGTTCAGTTTCTTTTTTTCCAGATAATTAATTTTTACAACAATAATCCCATTATAATCATCTGCCACAATATGTTTAGGTGTTCCCCAATTGATAGGCATCTCCTCAATTTCCAGTTCTTTGCCACTTCAAAAAAGCTATTTTGGTAAATACATATAAATTTCTTTTCTCTTTGTTTTCTTTGGGATATAGACCCATTAGTGGTATTTCTGGCCCAAAGTGCATGTATGATTTTATAGCTTTGTTGACGTAGGTCCAGATTGTTCTCCAGAATGTTGGACCAGTTCACAACTCCACCATTAGTGTCTCTATTTTTTTCATATGCTCTCCAGCATTTGTCATTTCTGATAAATGTGAGATGGTACCTAATTTGCTTTTCTCTAATCAATATGACTATATATAGTTTTAATTTTTTTCCTTCTAAACTCCTTGTTCATATCATTGGAGCATTTATCAGTTGTAAAATGATTTTTATTTGTATAAATTTTACTTGGTTCCCTTCATATATGAGAAATAAAACCTTTCTCAGAGAAGCTTGCTAAAATTTTTGATATTGCTTCATTTTCAGTGTTACCTTTTAGCAACATATGGTTCCCCTGATTATCTCCTTTAATTATGTCTGCTTTTTCCTTTTATTTTGTCTGAGATCATGATTGATACTCCTGAAAAATAAATTCTGCTCTAGCCCCTTGTTTTAAATCTGTGATGTGTCTTTCTGTTTGAAGTGTATTTCCTGTAAATGATATATTGTTAGATTATTACTTCTAATTCATTCTGCTGTCCACTTCCATTTTATAGAAAGTTCATCCCATTTATATTCACAATTATGACTGTAAACTATATGTTTCCCTCCACCTAATTTTTTCTACTTATTCTTTTTTATGTTTTTTTTTTAAATTCTGGTCCTCTTCAAAACTCTGTTTTGCTTATGACCACTGCTTCCCTTTCGATCAACCCTTTCTTTTATCATCTGTCATCAATTCTCTTTTCTCCTCCTTCCACTTCCCTGTTGAGTAAGATAGATTTCTTTTACCTACTGAATCTGTGTATACATATATATTCTTCCCTCATGAACTGGTTCATGAGAGTGAGGTTTAAATGTTGCTTGTAATTCTCCCTCAATTTCTCCTCCATGGTAAAAAATTCTTCATTGTGTACCTCTTTTATGTGAGAAAATTTTATTCTTCCTCTCTCTCTCCCCTTTTTTCCCAGTATACCCCACTATCTAACCCTAACATTTTTTAGATCATCCCAATATAATTGATTCATACCTGTGCCATCTATCTATGTAGAATCTAACTGCCCTAATAATGATTAAGTTCTTAGGAATTACATATACCATCTTCCCATATAGTAATATAAACAGTTAAACTTTATTAAACATGATATTTATGATACTTTTTAATATTTTTTTTGTATTTTAATTGTCAGATTTGTAATTTAGCTCTAATCTTTTCAACAAGAATACTTGAAAATCCTCTATTTCTTAAATATCTACTTTCTTCCTGGAGGATCATAATCAATTTTGCTGGGGAGGCTATTTTTGGTGGTAATCCTAGCTCATTTGCTTACTAAAATATCATATTTCAAGCCATCCACTTTTTTAATGCTAAATTTTTTGCAAACTTAACATCCTCATGATATTTGAACGGTTTCTTCCTGGCTACTTGACCAAGGTGCTTTGGAATTTACTTCTAATATTTCTGGGAATTTTCATTTTGGTATTTGGTAATCATGAGGCAATCAATGGATTTTTTCAATGTTTATTTTACCCTCAGATATTGGAATTTTTATATTGAAATAGTTTTCCTTTGTAATTTCTTGAAATATGGTGTCTAAGCTCTGTATATTATCATAGCTTTCGGGAAATCTAATAATTCTTAGATTATCTCGATCTATTTTCCAGGTTGAATTATTTTCTCTAATGAAATATTTCACATTTTCTTCTATTTGTTCTTTCTTTGTTTTATTGTTCCTCAATATTTCATGGAGTCATTAGCTTGCACTTGCTTGTTAAGGAATTATTTTATTCAATGAGTTTTTGCATATTGTTTAGGAATTATTTTATTCAATGAGCTTTTGCATATTATTTTGTTTCCATTTAGCCAATGTTCTTTTATAAGGTGTCATTTAGTATTTGTGCCTTTTTTAACCAAACTATTAATTCTCTTTTTTACAATTTTTTTTGCATCAATCTTATTTATTTTACTAATTTTTATCTCTACCACTTTTATTTCTTTTTTTTTAGCTGTTCCAGGAATTTCTGTTGGGTTTTTGCCTTTAAAAAAATTTAAATAATGCATTTTTCCTTTTAGACTTTATTTGTAGCTGTTTTGACATTTTTGTTTTCTTCAGAGTTTATGTCTTGGTCTTCCTCATCATGATAGCAGCTTTTTATAGTCAAGTTCTTTTTTTTTATCATTTGCTCATTTTCCTATTTTTTTTTACTTTGAATTTTATGTTAAAATTGGACTATATTCACCTAGGTGTAGCAAGTAATTCTCCCCAATTTCTGACTTTTTCATGATTTTTTTTTCCCAGAGGTAGTTATGGGTGTCTGCATTCTTTTGGTGCTTCTAAGGTGATGTGGTCCAGAGAAAGATGATGTCACTGCTCTCCTGTTTTTAACTCTGGTGTTTACCTAGGAAAGGTTCCTAGAGCCCTATATCTGCAAGTACTAGTGCTCCCCTTGACTGTATAACTGTGACCAGGTCCCCTCTTTCTTTGCAGTCTTAAACTGTAGTTCTTCTCTTAGCCCTGAAAACTGGGACCATTGCCCTTACTCCATTATAATCAACCAAAGCTCTCTTCTCTGTTTTAGATCCATGAACCAGAATTGTATATGAATAATGATGTTGTCTGACAGAGCATGGTCCTATGTGTAGTCCCCTTGTAATCTCTTTCTGAACCATTGTCCAATATTCCTTATTGTCTCTGGACTGACAACCCCTGAAGCTGCTGTTGCTGCTGCTGTCATGGCTTTTAAGACTCAATACTGGTGTTGCCATCTTGTGTTGTCTAAGCTGGATCCCAATCCTGTGTCTCAAATCTCTTCTGCCAATCTCTAAAAAAAAAGTTTCACCTCAATTTTTTGCAAGCTATAACACTCCAGAATTTGATTTAACATGTTATTTTAAAGTTGTTTGGAAGGGGATGTTGGAAAAGTTCAACTGGATTGTTGCCTCTACTCCACAATCTTAACTCCACTTCTCAAACTTTTCATTTTTACAGATGATAAAATGAAGCCCAGAAATATTAGTTGATTTAGTCAAAGTTATCCTGAAAATAAGTGGTAAAGCTAGATAGAGAATCCAGATCATTTGACAAAGACAAAGATAAAATGATACTTTTTTTTTTCCTGAGGCAATTGGGGTTGTGACTTGCCCAGGATCATCACATAGCTAGGAAGTATTAAGTGTCTGAGGTCAAATTTGAACTCAGGTCCTCCTGACTTCAGGGCCAGCACTCTATCTACTGGGCCATCTAGCTGCCCCCTTGTAGATTTTTTTTTTTTTTTTTTTTTTTCACTTACTCATGTTACTCTTCCATTAAACTCCATGTCTAGGTCAACCAAGATTGAGTTTCAAGTCAAGCCAAACCAGTTGATATTAATAGTTAATATCAGCATTAATTGACTCTATGGTTGTAATTTATTATTAAAAAGATAGATATTAATAGAAGTATTGGACTAGAAAGAGATCTATATACTAAAATTCATAGAAATTTTAGACACAAATTGAAAAGGAATCTTAGAGATTCTTTAATCCTGTGGTGTTAATTCAAATAGAAACAGTGACCACTAAGCCCACATTCATGTGGGTTATGAATTGCTTTAATGTTAAAAATATAATGTTTTATGTGATTTGTTGTATTTTTATTTTTGTTACTTATTTTCTAATTACATTTTAACATGATTTGAGTCACCCATAGTAAGACCAACCAATATTCGGTAGTATTATGTACCATGTGCATATTTGACACATCTTTTTTGTTTTTACAAACACAGAAGGGAAGGACATAGATATGAAGCAACTTTTTTCAAGATCACCTACTTATTGTTGGAGCGTAGTGTTTTTCTTTGATGTCATTTTCTGTGCTTTCCTGTGTTTCAATTCTGTAAAATTTCAGAAAGAAACTGTTTTGCTCTGCCTAGGACATTGTGATTGTGAAAATAGGGGAAAATGTCATTAGAAAAGGACCTACACTTGCAAAAATATTTACAGCAGCCCTTTTTGTAGTGGCAAATTATTGGAAATTGAGGAGATGCCCATCAATTGGGGGATGGTTGAAGAAGCTGTGGTAAACAAATGTAATGGAATACTATTGTGCAATAAGAATTGATAAACAGGCAGATTTCAGAAAAAAAAAAAAAAACCTTAAAAGACCTGTACAAACTAATGCAAAGTGAAATGAATAGAACCAGATAAGCACTGTACATAGTCTCAACAACACTGTATAATGATCAATTATGATTGATTGAAATCTTCTCAGCCACACGATGCTCCAAGTACAAAGGAAGAAAACCGCTATCCATATCCAGATAAAAACTGATGGACTCAGTGAATATCAAAGCACATTGTTTCACTTACTTTTTTCTTTTTTTTCTTTTGATCTGCTTCTTTCACAACTGTGATTAACAAGGAAATATTTTTACATAATAACATATATACAACCTATGTCAAATTATCTGCTATTTTGGGGTGAGAGGAGAGAGAAAAATTTGGAAGTCAAAATCTTGTAAAAATGAATGTTAAAGACAAGATTCTGGGAAGATGGCAAAGAAGATTAGAGACTCTCCAAATTTTCTCCACAGAAAAAGATAGAAAATTACCTTCGAGGCAATATAGCATAGCAGAAATAAACAAAAGTCAGTGTAAAGCAATTGTTCTCCTAAGACAAGCTAAGAAGATCCCAAAGGATTGCCCCGAATGAGGTTGCAAACACCTCCAGACCCACTCTGTAGAATCAACAAACAACAAGGTAATGATGTGCTAAAACACACAGAAATAATAAAACAAAATCAAAAGAATGAAAAAAGGAGAAAATATGAAACATCTCATCAGAACAAGTAATTTAGAGAACAGATTGAAGAAAAATAATATAAGAATAGTCAGACTTGAAAATTATGAAAAAAAGAATCTTGATACAATGTTACAAGAAATTATCAAGGAAAATTGCCCTGAAATTTTAGCAAGAAGGCAAAGCAGAAATAGAAAAAAAATCCTATCACCATCTGAAAAAGATCCCAGGAGGACAACTTACAAGAAAATCATAGCCAAGTTTCAAGGCTCTCAAGTTAAGGAGAAAATATTAGAAGCAGTGAAGGGAAAAAAGCAATTTCAATATCAAGAGCTACATACAATAAGGATACTACATTAAAGGATTATAGGTCTTAAAAACTATATTTCATAGAGCCAATGAACTAGGATTATGATCAACTATAACTTACCCAGAAAAGTTAAGTATACTTTTGAATGAAAAAAAATGGACACACTGAAAGACTTTCAGATATTTGTGACAAAAATAGTAAAGCTTAAGAAAAAAATTGACCTAAAACATCCAGGAGAAATATAAGGTAAGCATTAAAGACTAATTATAAGGGACTCAATGTTAAATCAAATTGTTTACTTCTTATATAGGAAAACATCAATTTTTATGACATTTTTCTTTGAGTAATTTGAAAGAAAGACTTGAACTGACCTATGTATGAGTGATTAAAAATATAAAAATATAAAATATAAAAAATAAGGAGAGATGCAAAGAAGCAGTTGTCTCATACAAATGAAACCAAAAAAAAAGGAAAAACAGGTACAAAAGAAAGTAGTGAGGAGAGAGCAGGTAGTAATGAAACTTTATTATAATTAGGAATGAGTTAAAGAGGAAATATGCATTTCTAGAAGAATTAAAAGTATAGCAAATTCAGAAAGAAATAAGAAGGCAAGGAGATGGGGTGGAAAGAGAGAATAAGGGAAGGATTCTTGGAGAGGTGAGTAGGTTAAGGAATAGAAAGACAAAGTTATGGGTATAAGTAAAGCAAAGGAGTGAGGAGGGATAGAAATAGGTTGAGAAGGTTTGAGAGGGAAAATAGGAGGGAGGAAAATATATAACAGGTAATTATAGCTTATAATAATAAAGGGATGAATTTACCTATAAATAGAGATAGCAGATTAAAAATTTGAATTCAATGATATGTTACAAACATAAAATAAAGGTCAGATATATAATTTATTAGGATAGAAATCATTATTTCAGACAAAGCTAAAGTTAAAATAGATTTAATCAAAAGAGAAAATAGGGAAAAAACACTATGTATCAATCATATTATTCAAAATTATTTTAGACTATTTAAAATAATTAGAAAGCATAAAATATCTGAGATTACAACTACTAAAACAGACACAAATACTTTAAGAACATAAACATAAAACACTTTTTTATACAAATGAAATTGAAGTATTATTGGCTCATGGGTAGGTAAAGCCAATATAATAAAAAAGTGACAATTTTACCTAACTAATCTATTTATATAATGTCATCCCATTTAAGTTACTAAAATTTTTTTATTAAGTTAGAAAAAAATAAAAATAAAGTTCATATAGGAAAACAAAAGATTAGGAACTTCAAAGAAATCACATTTTAAAAAAGATGGAAAGCAAGCAGTTTCAGTAGTATTAGACCTTAAACTATATTATTAGATGAGAGTATTGTTGAAGTATAAAATGATTTTGATTATTTTAAATTAAATTTTTTGTATTAATAAAATCTAAGAAACCAAGAATCAAAGTAATGAATAAAATGGGGGGAGGGAACTTTCAAAAGCAACCTCTCAGATAGATTGTGATTGGATTGGAATATTTCTGTGCTCTAGAAAATGATTAGTTAGTTGATTTAGAAAAGATGGAAAGACTTGGACTTAAGAAAGAAGATGCTATCCAAAAGATAAATAAATGACAAGTATAAATAAATATAATATGTCTTACATATTATATGAGTGTATATGTATTTGTTCATAGATATCAATATACATGTATGTATATATGTGTAAATATATGCATTGTAATAGAAATATATATTTGTGTGTGTGTGATTTATATCCATGTCTGTTTATAGATTTCTTTGGGGAGGTGGCTGAGGGAGGGGAAAAAATAAAGTAAAAAATGTACAGCAGAAAAAAAAACACCTACATGGAAACAAATAAAAGCTGGACAATTTTGAAAACTATTACTAACAGTGGAAGTCATATAGGTTTTCTTGAAATTGGAAATTTATTGTTTTATGTTGAATCTTCTCTTATCTTCTGCTGTGTATATAGCAATATATATTTTTTTTCTTTTCTTAATTTTTTTACTTAAGTTTAAAATAAATTTTAAAACTTTAAAAACAGAAAAAAATGAATGCTAAAAATTGTCTTGATTGGGACAATTGGGAAAAATAAACTACTGTGCATCTATTGAACTACTATGTGTCATAGGCAGAGAAAGAGTGAGGAGAAAAGAACAAGCATTTATTAAGCTTCTATTAGGTGCCAGGCACTGTGCTAAGAGCTTTACATAAGTCTTCCCAACTCCAAGCCAGCATTATCATTCAAAATAAAAAAACTATTTCAATCTCTGTTTTTTAGAGTAAATAGTGGGCTGGGGTTCTGGAGATATTACCTAAAATATTGAATATCACTGACATATAATTTAAGCCATCGAATTTCTCTTCTTGGGGCCTCAGTTTCCTCATATTTAAAACTGCTAAAAGTAGACTACATGTTTTCAAAGTTACCTTCAAGAATTTTAAATCTCTCACTCACACCATTTTTAGCAAGTTTTCAAAATAAAAGAAAAACATTTTCATGTTTATAGCAGTAATATAAGTATTGGTCCAATAAACAATTCTTTATGAGTCCAAGACTGTAAGTATCTAGTGTGGAACAATAAAGTGTTAATGTTTGTAACACATTATTTGGAATATCCCAAATGTTCCATTCAAAGGTCTGGCTTTTGTTTTGTGAATTTGAGATTTAAAAACAACAAATCCAACCCTTGAACAATACTAAATTGGCGTATAGTGTACTTCTCTTTTACATGGTTCATAAAGAGCATTCTCCTTCCTGAGCTGTCATGAGGAGATTAGAAAGTTTCTCAGGTGGCCAAAGGGCAAGGCAGCTGAGAAATTGGAGTGGATTCTATGGCACAGGGGAATATGGTCTCTGAAATCCCTTTGAAATGATTCAAAGATGTGTGAGTGGGGAAATCTAAGGGTTTGTGCTCCTGGGTGATAATAAAAAGTGCCCAGAGTTAGCTGTTGGCTCAACTGTGAGATGCTCAGATCACCATACAGCAGATCCTGTTGTCCTTGGCAAGATGACAAGGTCATGCGTTCACATCGATAATCTCTGCCTGAATAATTTCCCTGGGAGTTCTCTGTCCAAACAGGCTTTCAGTTTCCATTTCCACAGCATGTCTCTCCCACCAACAGCTTCTGCCTCCAGCAACTCTTGGATTCACGAAGGTAATTCTAAATCTGGAGAGGGACGATTATTTAGAACTGCAAGAAATATTCTAACCAGGTGCATCAGTGAGAGAGAAAAAAAATTCTAATTGCACCTGAATGTGAACAGTATTTTTTCACTCTAGGAATTAAAAGTGTGTTTGTGTGTGTGTGTGTGTGTGTGTGTGTGTGTGTGTGTGTGTGTGTGTG
>JAJPUD010011975.1:37200-51593 GCA_023553655.1 Myrmecobius fasciatus
GTGTGTGTGTGTGTGTGTGTGTGTGTGTGTGTGTGTGTGTGTGTGTGATTTTGCTTTTAAGGACAGTTAAAATTTCTGGCTTTTCTCCATGGTGGCCAAAACTTCAGAAAATTCATTTGAAAAGTGAACAATTTTTATAACAACAACAGCAAAAAGACAAACCACTGTGAAAGCTAAGAGATCTGATCAACACAATGACTATCCATGTTTCCAAAAGATTGATGACGAAGCATGCTGTCCACCTCCTGACAGAGAAATGACAGACTCAGGGTACAAAATGTGACATTTTTGAACAAGGCCAATGAAGGAATTTATTGTGCTTGACTAAGCGTATTTGTTTTTCTCCCCATGGTATTTTAATTTTCCAAATATTTGTAAAGATACTTTTCAACATTTATTTCTTTTTTAAAGCTTTTTATTTTCAAAATATATACATGGATAATTTTTGACATTCACTCCTACAAAACTGCAAAATTATTTAGAACTGCAAGAAATATTCTAACCAGGTGCATCAGTGAGAGAGAAAAAAATTCTAATTGCACCTGAATGTGAATAGTATTTTTTCACTCTAGGAATTAAAATTTTTCCCTCCCTTTCCTCACTCCCTCCTCCAGTTGACAAATGATCCAATATATTCAACATTTATTTCTGTAAAATTTTGTGGTCTAAATTTTTTCTCCCTCCCTTTCTTACCTACTACCTCCCAAAAAGCAAGCAATCTGATATGGGTTATACATGTACAAGACTTTTAAACATGTTTCCATATTTGTCATATTATGCAACAAAAATCAGAACAAAAGGAGCAAGAAAAGACAAACCAACAAAAAAGGTGAAAAAACTATGCTTTGATCCCCATTCAGTCTCCATAGTTCTTTTTCTGCTTGCAAGTGGCATTTTCCATCTCAAGTCCATTGGAACTGTCTTAGATCACCACATTGCTAAGAGCTTAGCCTATCACATTTAAACATCGTGTAATCTTACTGTTACTTTTACAATGTTATTATATATAATGTTTCCATGTTTCTGCTCACTTCACTTAGCATAAATTAATGTAAGTCTTTCCAGGCTTTTTAAAAATCAGTCTGCTCATCATTTCTTATAGAGCAATAATACTCCATCATATACATATATCATAACTTATTCAGCCATTCTCCAACTGATGGGCATCCACTCAGTTTCCAGATCATTGCCACTACAAAAAAGAGCTATTACAAGCGTTTTTGCACATATGAGTCCTTTCCCCTCTTTTATTATTTCTTTCAGATAAAGAGCTAGTAGTGACACTGTTGGATCAAAGGTTGTGTACAGTTTGATAGCTCTTTCAGCATAATTCCAAATTGCTCTCCAGAAGGGTTGGATCATTTCACAGCTCCACCAACAACACATTAGTGTCTCAATTTTCCCACATCCCCTTCAACATTATCATTATCTCTTTTCTGTCATCTTAAACAATTGGATAGGTGTAAAGCAGTACCTCAGAGTTGTCTTAATTTGCATTTCTCTAATCAACAGTGATTTAGAATATTTTTTCATATGAGTATACATGGCTTCAATTGCATCTGAAAATTGTTCATATCTTTTGACCACTTAATAATTGGGGAATGACTTGTGTTCTTATAAATTTGACTCAGTTCTCTAAGTATGTGGTTATAAGACATTTTTTTTTTCCTTTTCCCCGTACTGGGGAGCAGTAGTTAAAGAAAATAGATTCATTAAAAAACAACAACTTTAAATTTCTTAAAGTAAAAAAACTATCTTTTTGACAGTTTGTATTTTTTTCTAAATTCAACATTAATTACAAAAGCAATAGGAAATTATATTCAATTGTTTGTCTCAAACTTTAGTTATTTATGTATGTATCGTATCACTGCAATTAAATTTAAACTTCTTGAGATCTAGAATCAAATATTATTGATCCATTATCATCTCTTTATTGAACTACTATAATAATACTTTACTTTTTAATAATAACAATAATTTTGTTTTTAAAATTTTTATGTAGTATTTTTCCATTTATATGTAAAAAACAATTTTAATATTTGTTTTTAAAACTGTGAGTTCCAGAGTTTCCCTTTCTCCATTCCTAATCCCCCCATTGAGAATGTAAGCAATTCAATATATTATATACATATGTGCAGTCAAGCAAAACATTTTCAACTATTTCTTTTTAATGATTATTTTATTTTTAATAACCTTTAATTTTTAAAAACAATAGATATTGCTCTTTAAGTTTTACAAAACATTTTACATATGTTATTTCATTTGATTCCATATATAGCAATCCTATAAAACAGGTGCTTGTTATTGTTCACATTCTCCAGTTGAGGTAACAGAAGCTTGGAGCAGTTAAATGAATTATTTAGACCCACACAGTAAGTGTTTGAAGTGGGGGTTGGACTCCCTTCTTGACTCCAAGCCCAGTGTTCTGTCCATTGTACCACCTATCTACTTCTGCAATAGTCTCTCAAATGGTCACCCTGATTTCATTTTCTTCTTTCTCCAAATCATTCTAAATACAGTTGCTAAAATAATTGAAAAATAATAATAGAAGCTTAAGCAATGTCACTTCCCTGTTGAAGAAATCTCGAGGCTCACTAATGCTTTTAAGTAAAAACAACACCTGAGCTTAGTATCAGAGCCCTTCAAGTCTAGCACCACTTTACCTTTCCAAACTTATTTCTCATTGCTCTCTTCTGGGCAAGGCATTCTCCATGTAGGCAAATTATCCTTCCGGGATAAATAAAAAGATAGATAATAAATTTTAAAAATAGATAAAAGTCTGATTTTTAGGAGAGTCATGAGGATGTGTGATGGAAGTATGTTTCCATGGAGCATTCCTAGACATTTTGTAATTGGATCTGCTCTGCTCACCACCTGATGGACAGCAGTGTCTTTGACTGGCTAAAAGGGAAAACTGAGGACATTTTCAAAAGGAATTAAATTCCCTTGAATATTATTGTCTTCAGCTGCTCTGTCTTGCTATGAATGGAAAGGCCTTGGCCTTTTTTTCTTCTGAGGATGATATGGGGTCCCCTGAGGGATGATATGGGATGATAAGGCGTGGTCCTGTTGTTTCCTTTACCTATTTTAGGTAAAAGACATTAATCTGAAGTTTCCAACCTTGCAAGTTTCGAAAAAGTCAGGAGAACAGGACTGAAGAATTCTGGGAATTGGAGTCCACAGCAGGTTTTTTTGAATCATTAATGTCTTAAGGAAGAAGGAGTGATCATTAAGAATGACTTCAGTGGTCTCTGAATACTGAGAAGGGGACTCATCTGGAATCAGAGCACATCTGGATATGGAATTGGTGAGACCAATAGTAGAATCTGACTTAAGTCCACTTTACCTGAAGATAAGAGAGGACAGGAAAGAGTGAGCCTTTGAGACACTGGGGAGATGTTTATCTTTTTTGTCTTAAAAATAAATATTTCTTTTTAAAGGCTCCACAAGTCTCATACATTTTGACTACCAACTCCCAAATTGGACTGACAACAGAGCTAGCAGCTCAGTCTTTTAATGGTCTCAGAAGCACTGGGGACAATTTTCTTCTCCTTCAGTAACCAGCTTACCTTTAATTCCATCTGAGAAAGATACTGATATTTCAAAAAATCCTTTTCCAGTTAGTTTAACAGCTTGTTGTTGGCCCATGTTCTGTGATTTTGTCCTGGGCATTCATGGGTAGGTAGATGGCACAGTGAATAGTGCTCTCAGTTCAAATTCAACCTTGGAGTGTGAACCTGGGCAAATCATTTAACTTTGTTTGCCTCAGTTCCCTCACCTGTAAAATGAACTAGAAAAGGAAATGGCAAATTACTTGGATGTCTTTGCCAAGAAAATCCCCAAAGGGGATCACAAAAGAGTTGGGCACAACTGAACAACAATTTGAAGACTATTCTCTTCCTTTAGAGTCTACTCCCATCTCTTCCCACCTCCCACAGGACATCTTTCTGGGCATTCTAATTGTTAGTGCTCTTTTCCCTCCAAATTATCCTGTATATACTTTATTATACTTATCATATTCCCAGCAGAATGTAAGTTCTTTGAGAGCAGAAGCTCTTTCGTTCCTCTGGTCTTAGCATGGTGCCTTGCATTATTTTTTGTTTGTTTTCCTCTATTTTACAGAATCTCTTATTCGTATTAGGAACTCTTGGAAAACAAGTTCTACTATTTCAGGTGCCATTTTCTCTACAATTTATTGTGTTGGAGAGCTGCTGAAGGCACTGAAAGATTAAGTGATTTAGCTAGTCAAACACTCAATATGGGTCAACTGTCAAGATTTGAATGCAGGTCATTCTGATTCAGTGATCTGCTTTTCACCAAGTTAACATGTTACCTGTCCTACATTGAGGAAGCAGTTAATAAATGCTTGATGTTATCTACCAACTGTCCCTGACTTAGTATAGTTCTCTACATAAAATCCTTCCCAAATTGGGGTTTGAAGTTTACAAATGTAAAAGTTGAAAAGTGTAGTTCACAATGATTTGTCAGAAGAGACAAGAAGGAAGGAAGATTAGGATAGCAGAATGATCTTAAAATTATCATTTTAGCTAAAATAGTGAGTGCTTCACCAATAAATTCATTAAATAGGTTTTTCCATATGTCCTTTTTATCTCCTTTCCATAGAAAGTTAATTTTCATTTAACACTTGATTTTTTAAAAGCTTTACAACATTAGGTGCAAGCAAGGACAAATTAACCAAACTGCATTTTCTTAGCACCCCTTTCATGCCAAAACATTTTGCTGAGAATTTTCAGGAAAAAGTGTTATACCTGGTCATCAACAAAGCTTAACAACAGACTTATAGAAATAGAAAGAGGGTTACTCTAAGACTCTAATTAATCTTTAATCTCATCATTATGGCCCCTTAGAATTCCTAGATTTCTTCAGAAACTTTATTATTTTCTGGATACTGCAAGCATAGCCCTTATTTAATGAAATTCTTTTGCTAAGTAAGAAAAACATTTCTATTAAGTACTATAACTCTGTCTCTCTCTATCTCTTTGACTCTCTGTCTCTTTGTGTGTCTCTCTCCCTGTCTTTGTATATATATGCATCCCTTTCCACTGATATATATTTAGAGTTAAGAGCTTTCATTAAAGTATATATACCAAGATGGTTGGATTTGGGATCAAGAAGACCTGAGTCATTTGTGAGCTTTGAGATCTTTCTTTGCCTAAGTTTCCTCTTTTGTAAAATAGGGGTTATAATAGCACTTACCTTTTTGTTGTTCAGTCATTTCATTTATGTCTCTTTATTATCCCACTTGGAGTTTTCTTGGCAAAGATACTGGAGTGGTTTGTCATTTTCTTATCCAATTATTTATCTTGTGATTCTCTTGATCTGAAAATTAGATGGAACTTATATAAAGCACTTCAAATTTATCATTATAATTTTAGCCTCATTATTATTATTATCCAAATGTTTATAACTTCATAACTTTCCTTTTAAATTTCAACATATTTGTGGGAGTTGTGGGTTGTGGTGGGAGTAGATTATGTATGTATATGTGTGTGCAAAATCTTACTATACAAAATTTTCAATTCTCCACACTTACACAGACAGACACACCGAGACACACACACACACACACACACACACACACACACACACACACCAATAGTTTCTTCAAGAACTTTCTCAGGATAATTACTTTAATCTGTACTAGATAACCCAGTTGCCTGAAAAAACACCTGCGTCCAAAGGTTGCTGAATGCCAAGGTAGAATTTCCTGAAAGACCAAGTATAAGTTCAGAATGACTGCCCATATGCTCAGTCACCTATACTATTATTCAGTC
The DNA here is from genome assembly GCA_023553655.1 of Myrmecobius fasciatus. NCBI lineage: Eukaryota > Metazoa > Chordata > Mammalia > Dasyuromorphia > Myrmecobiidae > Myrmecobius > Myrmecobius fasciatus. The sequence goes on from JAJPUD010011975.1 coordinate 42,996, forward strand.
AGCTTTCCCAATTCTTTCAAAGCCAGATCAAAAGAGAACACTGAAAGATAAATAAAAACCCTTATTTCTGAATGGTTTATGTAAGTAAGAGTAAGGTAACCTCCAATCACACTGCTACTGAATATTCATTGCTGCTTACTCTGTAGAGAGTAAGAATATCACCATGAAATAAATTATATCTAGCAGGAACAATGAAGACAGTTGCTTTCCAGTACTTTTCTCCATAGCCTCACGATCAGGATGACTGTGCTATATTCTTTTTTTTTTTTTTTGGTTTTTGCTGAGGCAATTGGGGTTAAGTGACTTGCCCAGGGTCACACAGCTAGGGAATGTTAAGTGTCTGAGACCAGATTTGAACTCAGGTCCTCCTGACTTCAGGGCTGGTGCTCTATCCACTGCACCACCTAGCTGCCCCACTGTATTCTTTAATAAAGCTCACCTGGATAGATAATTCAGGTGGGGTGGAGCCAAGATGGTTAAGAGAAGCCAGGGAGTTGCCTGAGTTCTCTGCAGTTTCCCTTGGAAACAACATAATCAAGCTTTGAAATAATTCGGGAGCAACAAAATCCACAAAAAGAGTGAAACAATTTTCCAGCCCAAAAAACTTAGATGAACTTCAGGAAAGCTCTGTCACTTGAGGCAAAGGGGGAGCTTGGGTGGGAGACTTTTAGCCATGACACAGGTTAGTAACCAAGCCACTGAGACCCTGGCTCAACAGGCCAGTGACACTGCAAACCAGATGTGGGGTCTTCAAGTGCCAGCCCCCAAACCAAGGGCATAACAGGTATGATGAGGCAGGACCACCCCAATGCAGTGGGCAAGCCACTAGAAACTTAGGCCCTAGAGCAGAAAGCCACCAATCAGACTTCTAGAACTCAGCCTAAGAAGCTTGGTATGTATCCCCTGTGCCTCAGGAGCAGAGCTCAAATTTTAAAAATGAGTTAAAAAAAAAAACATAAAAGAGCGCTGAACTTGGAAAGCTACATTAAAGAATCAGAGGGCTTAGAAAATGATATTCTGAAATGAAAAAGGAGCTGAGATTACAAACATGAAATTCCTCAGAAAAATTGTGAATGGTTTTAATAATATTTTATTTTTTCAAATACATGCAAAGATAATTTTCAGCATTTGCCCTTGCAAAACCTTGTGTTTCAAGTTTTCCTTCCTCTCTCCCTCCCCTTCCCCAAGATATTAAACAAGCTAATATAATTAGATATATGCCATTCTTCTAAAATATTTACATATTTGTCAAGCTGCACAAGAAAAAGCAGATGAAAAGTGAAAAAAACCACAAGAAGGAAAAAAATAACAAGCAAATAGCAATGATGGCCACAAAAAGCAAAAATACTGTTCTGATCCACATTCAGTCTCCATAGTTCTCTCTGGATGCAGATGATACTTTCTCTCACAATCTTATTGTAATTGCCTCAAATCATCTCATTGAAAAATGCCAAGTCCATCATTTTTGATCTTCACATAATCTCGTTGTTATGGTGCACAATGTTCCCTTGGTTCTGCTCATTTAGCATCAGTTCATGTAAGTCTTTCTAAGCTTTTCTGAGAATAGCCTCATTTATTATAGAACAATAATATTCTATTACATTCATATACCCTAATTTATTCAGCCATTCACTAACTGATGGGTATCCACTCAATTTCTAGTTCCTTGCCACTACAAAAAAGGCCTGCTACCATCATTTTTTGCACATGTGGATCCTTTTCCCTGTTTTATGATCTCTTTGGGATAAAGCATAATATTTCAGGGGAAAAGGCAGGCACTCAATGAAGTAGGGACTTTCAAATTTTCCTGATGAAAAGACTGGAGCAGCAAAAAAATCTCCTCTTTATATGCAAGATCCAAGAGAAACATAAAAGGGAAACAGGAAAGAAAAAAGCAAAACAAAACAAGACATGTTATTCAATAAGATTAAACTGTTTATATCTCTACACAGGAAGATGCTACTTATAAGTCTTGAGAATTATATCTCTATTAGGATAGTTAGAAGGGGTATACATAGGCAGAGGATGTGGATATAAGTTGACTTTGATGGGATGATATAAAAAATTAAGAGTTTATAAAAAGGATTGTATGGGATAAGAGGAAAAGGAGAGGTAGAATGGGTAAATGACATCAAATAGTGAAACAGTAATACAATAGAGGAAAAGAAGGGAAATGGGGTGAACATTGTTTGAACCTCAATTTCACTTGATTTGGCTCAAAGAGGGAAAAACATACACATTCAGTTAGGTATAGAATTTTATCTTATCCTACAAGGAAGTAGGAGGATAAAGGGGGCAAAAAGGGAATGAAGATAATTGAAATAAAGGAGGACATAAGGAAGGAAAGAAGTAGGAAGAAAAAGGGGAAAAAGGAAGGAGAAGTTCATAGAAGAGAAGGCAGATTTAGGGAGATGGGGGTCAGAAGCAAAATAGTGGCAAGGACATAGAGGGTTAAAGGAGAAAGAAAAACATGAATAAATGAAAAAAAGAATGGAAGGAGCTGCATAATTAGTAATCATAACTATGAATGTGAATGGGGGAAACTCCTCCATAAAATGGAAGAGGATAAAGAGAGGATTAAAAACCAGAATCCTACAATATGTTGTTTACAAGAAACACATTTTTAAAAGAGAGATACATGCAAGGCTAGAGCAAAATATATTTTGCTTTAGCTGAAGTAAAAAAAAAAAGCAGGGGTAGCAATCCAGATCTCAGACAAAGCAAAAACAAAAATAGATCTAATTTAAAGATATAAGGAAATAGGGGCAGCTAGGTGGTGCAGTGGTTAGAGCACCAGCCCTGAAGTCAGGAGGACCTGAGTTCAAATCTGGCCTCAGACACTTCCTAGCTGTGTGTCCCTGGGCCAGTCACTTAACCAAAATTGCCTCAGCAAAAAGCAAAAAAAAAAAAAAAGATATAAGGAAATAAACTACATCTTTCTACAAAGGTACCATAGACCATGAAGTAATATCAATACTAAATATATATGCATCAAGTGGTATAGCATCCAAATTCTTAGAGGAGAACTTAAATGAGTTACAGGAGAAAATAGACAGCAAGACTATACTAGTGGGGAACCTCAACCTCCCTCTCTCGGAACTAGATAAATGTAACCTCAAAATAAATAAGAGAGTTTAAAAAGGAATATAGAATTTTAAATAAGTTAGATATGATAGACCTCTGGAAAAAACTGAATGGAGACAGAAAGAAATGAACATTTTTATCATGCTACAAGTCAACTTTATAAAAATTGACTATGTATTGAAGAATAAACATTTCTCAAATCCAAAAAGGGGGAAATATTAAATGCATCTTTTTCAGATCATGATGCAATAAAAATTGCATGTAACAAAGAGCCATGGAAAGATAGACTAAAATTAATTAGAAACTAAATAATTTAATCCTAAAGAATGACTGGTTCAAATAATTTCATCCAAGAAAATGGCAATAATGAAACAGCATACCAAAATTTATGGGATGTAGCCAGAATAATATTTAAGAAAAATTTTTTATTTCTAAATGCTTACATGAATATAATACAAAAAGAGGAGTAGTCATGGTATAGGATATTTGTGACTAGGTGATATTTATATCAGGAATGAAAGGTTCAGTTAGTTTTAAGGAAACTATCAACAAAACTGATCATATCAATAATCAAAGCAAAAATATCATGTGAATTTATTAGTAAATACAAAAAAAACCTTTTGACAAAATATCACACCATTGATTTTAAAAACACTAGAAATCATAGAATTAAGTAGAACCTTTCTTTAAATGATAAATAGTATCTATTTAAAACCAAGAGCAAGCTTTATCTGTAAAGGGGATAAACTAGGATCCTTCCCAGTAATATGAGAATGAAGCATGAATATTCATTATCATTACTATTATTTAATGGTATACTAGAAATGTTAATTATAGCAATGAAAGAAGGAAAATAAATAGAAAGAGTAAGAAAAGACAATGAAGAAACAAAGGATCATTCTTTGCAGACAATATGTTATATTTAAAGAACCCTAAAACTAAAAAAACTAATTGAAATATTTAATAACTTTAGTACAGTTAGAGGACATAAGATAAACATGTAAATCATCAGTATCTCTATATATTATCAAAAAATCCAAAAGCAAGAGATTAAAAAGAAAAATTCCATTTAAAATAACTGCAGACAACATAAAATACTTGAAAGGTCTATCTGTCAAGACCAACATATGCACTATATGGACACAGATACAAAACCTTTTCACACAAAGATAGATTTAATTAATTAGAGAAATAATAATTGCTCATAAAAAGGCTGAGACAATATAATAAAAATGACAATTCTGTTTAAGTTAATTTATTTATTTAGTGCCATACTAATAATACTACTAATGAATTATTTTAAAAAGCTAGGAAAAATAATAACATAATTCATCTGGAGGAATAAAAGGTCAATAATATCAAAGGAAGCAATGGAAAAAGTGAAAGAAAGGTGGTCTAGCAGTACCAGGTTTTAAACTATATTACAAATCAGTAATCATCAAAAGATATACTAGTTAAGAATTAGAGTGATTGAAAAAAGTAGAGTAATGGATCACTAAAAATAGCTTAAGTACACAATATACAGTAGCAAATGACCATAGTAATCTAGAATTTGAGAAAGCAAAAGATCCATACTTTGGGGGCAAGAATTACTATTTGACAAAAATTGTTGAAAAAACTGGAAAGCAGTTTAGCAGAAACCAGGTATGAACTAATATCTCACAATCTATATAAAAATTAGGTCAAAATGGGTGATACAAGCAAATTAGGGGATAATGGAAATAATTACCTGTCAGATTTATGGATATGGGCAAGTAGTTGGTGTAGTGGATAGAGCACCAGCTCTGAAGTCAGGAGGACCTGAGTTCAAATCTGACCTCAGACACTTAACACTTCCCAGCTTTGTGACTCTGGGCAAGTCATTTAATCCAAATTGCCTCAGGGAAAAAAATTACGGACAAAGGAAGAATTTGTGAACAAAAACTAGATGGAAAGTATCATAGGAAGTACAATGGATACTTTCACTATATGAAATTAAAATACATTTGATCTTGCACATGTGTGTGCACATACACACAGACACACACACACACACACACACACACACAATGTGCCCAAAATTTGAGGAAAAGGCGTCAATTAAGAGAAAGAATTTATAGCAAGTTTCTCAGATAAAAGTTTCATTTAGCAAATATATATGAAACTGATCCAAATTTATAAAAATAAAATTCATACCCCATTTGTTAAATGTTCAAAAGACATGAGTAAGCAGCTTTCAGAAGAAGAAATCAAAGCTTCCAATAGTCATACAAAAGACTGCTCTGAATCACTATTGATTAAAGAAATGCAAAGAGCTCTTAGGTACCATCTTAAATTTCTCAGATGGGCTAACATGACAGAGAAGGAAAATGACAAATCCCAGCAAAAATATGGGGAAATAGGGACATTAACATGTTGTTGGTTGAATTGTGGATTGGTCTAGCCATTCTGAAGAACAATTTGGAATTATGCCAAAAGAACTATAAAACTTTATCTCAAAGGAATCAAAGAAAAATAAAAAGGATCTATAGACACAAAAATATTAATAGCAGCTCTTTTGTGGTGGCAAAGAATTTGAAATTGAAAGGATGCCTACTAATTGGGGAATGGCTGAACAACTTACGGTATATTATTATTGCAGAATATTTCCTTGATATAAGAAATGATGAGAGGGTTGATCTCATAACAACCTGCATTGACTTATATGAATTAATTCAAAGTGAAGTTAGCAGAAGTAAGAGAACATTGTAATGGTAACAGCAATGTTGTAACAATGAACAACTGTGAAAGACTTAGCTACTCTAATCAATATAATGATTTAAGACAGTTCCAAAGGAATCATAAAGAAATATGCTATCTATATCCAGAAAGAAAAATTGATGAACTCTGAGTGCAGGTTAAAGTATTCTTTTTTTTACACATATATAAATATGCTTTGTATCACTTCACATGTGTATATTTGTATATTTCTTGCCTTCTCAATGGGTTGTGCAGAGAAGGAAGAGACAGAGAGTTGAAAACTCAAAAATTTTAAATGAATTTTAAAATAAATATAATTATTATTTTTAAACACAACTTAAATGACTTATGTGGATAAGGGATTTGATTTTGTTCTACTTTAATCCAGAAGATGAACTGCCATAGAAGCAATGGGTGAAAGTTGCAGTGAAGTAAGTTTTGATTAACCAACATTTCCTAAAAATTAGAGCCTACTGAAAGTAGAATTTGCTGATTCTAAAGTTAGTGAATACTCACTAGGAGTTTTTGTATTCTCGTGGAATTATTAAGTGTCAGGATGTTATAGAGAGGATTATCATTTAGACAAGGGTTTGAGTAAATGGTCTCTGAGGTCTCGCTTGAAAAACTGAAGTGATGAGATTCTGCAATTTTGCTTTTGCTCTTCTTTGAATCACCTGTCATGATTGTCTCTTCTTCCTCTGTAGGGTGTCCTTTCTTTTGGTGACATCTGTGCTTCCTCTCACCATTCTTCACAGCATGAGAAACTATTTCTTCCTCATTGGATCCAGCTCTTATGAACAATTTTAATGGTAGGTGGTCCTTCTTTCCTTCCTTATTGTCACATTATTTAAATTACTGACACTGGTTAAAATTCTTCAGGTTTTTTCTTTTTCTTTTTCTTCAGGTAAAAATCTTCAGGTTTTTTTCCTTTTCCTTCTTCCTTTTAAAGATGTCTTTTGTGATCATTCCATTAGACAGTGCCTTATTTGACATGCCACATGGTTTGAGGTACTTCTAATATATGAATTCCTACCTCCAGAAATGATGTTAGGTGATGTGGCAAGATTGTATCTATTGAATACTAATATTATAGCAAAACTGCAAGAACAATCTCCATTTTGTGAGACTGTTTCTAAGTAGGAGAAATATTTGTATTAAAATACATTTTTGTTTACATGTTGAGTTTATAGTGTTATTGAAAGAATAGCAATTTATAAACTCATAATGTTCATGCTAAAAAAAAAACTTAACATGTTTTTCTTTCTTCTTCATTTTTCTTTCTTTCTTCATTCTTTTACAGTCCCTGAGGTAATAGCCAGCTCCTAAGATCATTGAATGTATTCCATCTTTAGGCAGAAGAAACTGGTCAAAATAGGAACTGCTATGCAACTACCATGAGTGTGTACCAAAGCCAACTTTCAAAAATATTGAATTTAACAAACAAAAAAAACTGTTCATGATCTCAGCTATATACACTGGGGCCAACCAGTGCTCCCAAAGTTTCAAAGTCAAAACACAAGTGAGATTTTGCTGCCAAAGATCTTTCCTCTCACTCTCTAATGGATACTGGTGCTTGCATTCTTGTCAGTGGTTTCCATTGGATCAGATATTCTTACCTGGAAGTACCTGAGAAGGCATATCTCAGCATGTGCATCACCTGTACTCATTATCCATCCAGTACCTGATCAGCAATTATTGTACTCTTCAGTAAACCCTGGTGGAATATACAATACACTGGACTTTGCCTTTTAGTGGTATGGTATAGTGTTAATATTTAGCATATAACTCTCCATTTAGAGAGCATTTGCAACTAAATCTTAGAGAATGTGAAGGAGAGTTTGATCATTTCTCTAATCCTTGGCATTAGTCCTTGCTTATAAGACAAGAATCAAGTGAATTTAATAAAGATGCACTTTTTGATATGGCAGAAGAAAGGCTGAATATGGAATCAGAGAATTATGCTCTGCCACTTTCCTTCCTCTGTGTGACTCAGGATAAAGCATTTAAACTCTGTAGGTCTCAGTTTCCTCATCTGTAAAATGAGGAGTTTGGATTAGAAGACTTCTAAAAGCCTAAAATTGTGCCAAAATCTTTTCATTAGAAGGTTAAATATTGTACCTGAAACTTACATACTTTGAACAAATAATAAGAAGATGAGATCCATAGACCTTGATTTTGGCAAAAACTGAAGATAAAAGAAAAATAAATAAATAAATAAACTGAAGATAAAAGAAAGAGAGATGATAGAGAACAAAATGGATAAATAGTGTGATAGTAACAATGAATGTGAATTTGAATAGACTTTAGGAAAAAGTAGAGGATAGAAGGACCTGTTGTGGTTTGGTCCATGGAGTCATAAAATACCAGACATGATTGAATAACTAATCACAATAAACTACCTTTCAGTTCTGAATCTATACTCTTATAAACCAGTATCCTGTTCTTTTAAATTCTCCATTGAATTCCTCTAATCAGAGCCATAAGTACCCCACTGACAACTTTTAAAATGCATATTGAAATTAAGTTCATTTTTATGGTTGCTAAAAATTAACTACTCAGAACTTAAAGCCATGAAAAAATGCAGAGTGCACTGTGGGAGGAAGGAGAATCTTATCCAATCTTTTATTTACAGGAGAAGGGAAAGAAAATTGTCAAAAGTATTAGATCAGAGGACAGCATCTTGTGAGGTTTTCTATATTATTTTTGCTGTTTTTTATAAAGTTGAGAAGAGCACTTAATCTATCAATGGCATGTGAAATAAAGATAATCATGTTGTCACCTCCATCTAAAGCATTG
>JAJPUD010011976.1:0-21639 GCA_023553655.1 Myrmecobius fasciatus
AAAAAAAATGGAGAAATCCTCACTGGGATGTGGGGTTCCTCAAAAGTTTCAAGTACTACAGAAGATTAATTAGGTTTTCGAGGCAATAAGCGAACTTTATAAAATGAAACTGAAGTTCATAAGGAATTTAGATAAATTTAGATAAATAACAGTAAGCATTGCTCTGGGATACTTCTGGAGCACTAATGAGAAATGTAAATCCTCTAACCCTTTTATAAGATTCATAAGGTTGTCATCTGGTTAAAAAGTAAAGTAGGAAGATTAGGGTTCTTCTCTTCAACATTCCTTCCCCAGGGCTGACCAATGCCAAGCAATTCCCTCTCAGAGGCACAGATGATTCAGAATGGCAATCTCTCAGCTCACCAGTGGAATACTAGAATCTGAGCTGGCTTATTATTTTTTGCAAACCCATAGTAAGTAACTGGACACAGAGACATTCATTTAATACTTTTTATAGATTGATTGATTCAGTGGAAGGATTTTACACTGGTAAAGGTATAAGAGCCAGAGTATCTTGTTATTTACTTTAAATGGGATGAAATGATTGATTCAATCCACCCCATCCTTATGTCATTTAGAAAATACAAGATTGGCAAAGGAGGCATGCCAGTCACGGGGCAGGAGCAAGGCCTAGCAAATGCACAGCTAGTCTATTCCCCTGGAACTCATGAAATGCAGAGAGAACTGAAGGAAGGTTATTGCGTATTGGAGGGTATATGGCAGAACACAATCAAGAATCAAACGAAATGAAACAGCATGGCCATGATGAAGTATTGGTTGGCTCATAGACACTTGAAGTTATTTTTATGTAAGTATGAAAATCAAGAGAGGAAAGATAAACACAAAAAGTGATAGCTAATGATTCAAGGGAACATATGAATTAGCACTGATGGGAATAAAGTTCCAATTACAGGGACATGAAGGATCCCAGCCATTTTAGCCCCCTAGTTCTCTACCTCACCCACACACTAGCAAACATTTTTGAAGGTGTCAAAGGAAACAATAATTGAGAAAACCAAAGACAAATGCCACTAAGTTTTTCCATACAGTCCAAGACCACACAAGAAGATGGCCAGCAGTCTGCAGGTGCTGGGACTGGTGAAATGTCAAGGAAATGGAAGTCAATCCAATCTCCATTAAATGGACACTGAAGCCAGAAGGATCTCAGGCCTGGCCTGTCAGAGACAGGTCCCACAAGTTGCTTCTCAGTTAAATGAGTCTGGATAGTAGATGCATCTTTGGGGGTCCTCTAAGGCACATAAGGCCAATACTCTTTTTTGGAGCCACAGAAGAAAAAATGGCCAGCACAGCACCTGGATGAACCCTGCTCCAGGAGGGGATGCCTTCCAACAGTTCTGAAAACAATAGAATGGCCAACATCTGTTTTTGACTTATTAGGGCCACAGCAGGTGATGGAGCCAATTCCCAGTTGGTGATTGCATAAGCAGGAGACAGAGACAGGACCAAGGCCAATTTGCACATTGGATAACCCAGGCAGAAGGAAAGGGAGGGAAGGAATTAGCATTTATATAGCACCTACTTTGTGCAAAGCACTTTTTAAAAAAATTTTATTTTATTTGTATAACATATGTGTGGGTAATTCCTCAACATTAACCCTTACATAGCTTTCTGTTACAAATTTTTTCCCCCAACTCCCCACCCCTCCCCTAGATGGCAGGATATCCACTAACTGATAATTATGTTAAAATACTTGACAAATCGAATATATGTATACATATTTCCACACTTACCATTTTTGTGCAAGAAAAAATCACATCTACAAGAAAGAAAAATCAGAGAAAGGAAACACAATGCAAGCAAACATCAATGGAGAGCATGAAAATGTTATGTTGTGGTCCACATTTCACATCTCTCTGGGTGTATATGGCTTTCTTCACTGAATAATTGGAACTGGTTTGAAGCATTTCATTGTTGCAGAGAGCCATGTCCATCAGAATTGATCATCTTATAGTCTTCTTGTTGCTGTGTATAATGATCTCCTGGTTCTGCTCATTTCACTCAGCATCAGTTCATGCAAGTCTCTCCAGGCCTCTCTGAAATCGTCCCACTGGTTGTTTCTCACAGAACAATAATATTCCATAACATTCATATACCATGATTTATTCAGTCACTCTCCAATTGAAGGGCATCCATTCAGTTTCCAGTTTCTAGCCACTACAAAAAGAGCTGCCACAAACATTCTTGCACATGTGGGGCCCTTTCCTTCCTTTATGACCTCTTTGGGATACAAGCCCAAAAGAAATGCTGCTGGGTCAAAGGGTATGCACAGTTTGATAACTTTTTGAGCATAGCTCCAAATTGCTCTCCAGAATGGCTGTATCCGTTCACAGCTCCACCAACAATGCATCAGTGTCCCAGCCCTCCCACATCCCCTCCAACATTCATCATTAACTTTTCCTGTCATTTTAGCCAATCTGACAGGCGTGTAGTGGTACCTCAGGGTTGTATTGATTTGCATTTCTCTGATCAATAGGCAAAGCACTTACTTTTTAAAAACAGGTATCTCATTTTCATCAGAAGCCTGGAATAATGGCAGAAAGGGTGGCCCAGTATCAGTTAACACATCCAAAAGGACCACAGCTATAGTATCCAGATTAGAGAAAGGAAAGGAACAGGTAAGACCTATTCGTTCCATCCAAAAAATGAAGGATAGGACAAATTGGCAATAAATTCCAATCCAGAAATTGAGATCAGATATATAAGTAAACAAAAAAAATCACATAATGAGGATGCTGTATGGGAGAAGAAAAGCCAAAGAAGGGAGCAAATCCAGGACAAACTTGATCGCAAAGACTCCAATGGTGGCTTGAGGAAATTAAACAAGAGATAAAAAATGACATAAGAAATGAAATCAGGCACTGGAGGAAAAACAAATTCCAAGGAGAATGAATCACTTAGAAGAGAGGATGAAAACTTGACCTAACTGATGTGTTCCTTGAAAAAAAAACACAAAAGAATGGATAATTAAGTGGTCAATTATGATTCAGACTGAGAATCTGAAGAAATTCAGAGAAGTGGGAAAACTATGCAAGATGACATAATCAAGGGATGCTTTATGGACAAAAAAGTATTTGAGCTTTCACTGAACTCTGGTTGAAGAATACCTAAAGGAAAGAAAGCAAAAACTTTAAGTATAAATGATTAATTTAAATGATTTTTCCATTTGCTTCAAAAGCCTAATGAAACCAAAATGAGTATGAATTACTTTGTAAAGAGGCAGCATGGAAAAGTGAAAAGAAACATTGGACTTTAATCAGGAAAGAAAAGCTCAAGAGCCGTATTTGTTATTTATTATCTATGGCCAATTCATGTGACTTCTGTGAGCTTCAGTTTATTCATCTGCAAAATGGGCATAATAAATAATTCTTGCATTTCTTCCTACCTCACAGGGCATTTGTAACCTCCTAATACTATATTAACACATACTATCCTTACATCTTTGATATAATCATGCCATGAGATACTGCATATACAAGGAAATGACCTGCTAATGATTTTAACTACCAGCAGTGAAAATGATATAAAGCAATACACATCTGGTTGCCAAAATTAAGGTTTCACACTATTTTTGTGCACCTTGCACCACAATTAATCCAGGACATTAAAGTCAATCATTCCCTTCAGAGATACCTACATGATGCTTCAATTTTTTTTTTTTGATTTTTTTTTTGCTGAGGCAATTGGGGTTAAGTGACTTGCCCAGGGTCACACAGCTAGGGAATGTTAAGTGTCTGAGACCAGATTTGAACTCAAGTCCTCCTGACTTCAAGGCTGGTGCTCTATCCACTGCGCCACCTAGCTGCCCCTTCAATTTTTTAAAAAGTAAAACAAAGAACCCCCAATTTGTCAAAGAACACAATGGTTGGCAGCTTATCAAATTTTCTTTAAGGGTTTTTTTTCCCATTTCAGTATTTCCAGCCTTGACTAATGTGAACTTCCCTTGATGGGGAATGCCAACACAAATGTTAAATAAATCAGCACCTTAACTTGTTTTAAAGAGATAAAAATAAATTTTAAATCTAAAGAAAAAAGGGTCAACAGGTCATTAACAAGTATTTAAGTGACCTCACTTTGGGAGAAAATATCCAAGGTAAATAACTTGATGACCAATCAAAAAGAAAAATTAAGTTATAAACTCATTTTGGTAATTTATTATGTACATAGTGACTACATTTGACCATTCCTTTAATTACCGTAAAGTTAACAGACCTTAATTCTTCCCTACTCTGAAGGATATATAAGGTCCACTCTGTGGAATTACAAGAAGCAAAGGAGGTTTTAAAACCTACAGAGATGAACTTCTGAAAGTTGTCTTTCACATCATATATGATATGGATGCATATGACAGATGCTTCCAGAGACACTACAAGTAAAAACATAGCATGCTAAGTGTTATGGGAATTACATTGAATCCTAAAGCATGGACCTAGCAGCTCACAATTGAGCTGGGATACTCAATGTGGAGCAACCTCTGATAAAGATACCATGGGGGAAAAAAAGGAGCACAGAGTTTCAGAGCAGACTGCTGTGCGTAGAGATTGGGAAAATAGAGTGGAATGTGATCACAGCCTTGAAGTACATATGTCAATCAACAACTTTCTTAAATATTCTCACTGAAAGAAAAGCAAAGAAGCCAGAATCACTAGACTGAAGAGTATGTGTGTGTGGTGAAAGAAAAGGGTTATTCTTCTTGGTAAGAGAGCATATCACACCAGGGAAAACAACATGAGCCCGTATGATGTGTACAAGGGACAGCACAGAAACTAATTTAGTTGTAAAAAAGGATTTCTATGGGAGTAAGCAGGTAGAGGTGAATGATATCGCAAAGGTAGATTGAGGAAGGTCTCAAATATCTCGCTTGACATTCTGATTTTGGACTCTGAGCCTGAAAGAGCTGAGCATACAATCCATTCGACACATTCTAACTAATTGCTTTCATATTACAATTTGTTGAAGATATACACATGTGAATATTTTCCATACATGCATGTATATAATGATGACTAAGATTCAAAGGAATCTTTTTGAAATTCTCTCATCATTAAACTTTGAACGGCTAATTTTTCTCATTTGCACATTTACATTTAATAGTACATTCTGGGATTTGGGGACAGCAAATATATTATTATTTAGGTCTTAAATAGAGTACACTTAGTAATCTAAGGTGATGGAAGTATAGAAAGCCTGGGAGAGTGAGTCACCATGGGAGTCCTTCATTTTCCTGGCTTAAACTATCCTTCCATTCTAGCAAAGACCATATGTTAGCAGAGATTGTGGTGGTGTAGAATTTTTTGTTAGAATCCTTGGAATTCTCACTAGATTCCGTAAAGTTTAAAGGCTTCTAGGCAACATGTATGAATTGAAAAGGAAAGGAATATTTCCTCTTCTGGAAAAGCCCTGATTGTATTGAAGTAGTACTGTAATAAGACCATGTGGGAGAACTAGCAGGTTGGGTTTAAATATTGGCTCTCCTCCCACAATCCTCTCTGCAGATCCTATTTGGATCTTCCATTTCTGGCTCTTACTCTCTGTTTCTCTCTTTGGTGCTTTAGCTACTAGTGTACAGATGGCTACCACCACTCACCACAACCTAAATTAGTGGAGCCAATTTCTTCTTGAACCATATGTTGAACAAAATCAGAAGACTGGCTTTTTTTTCTCTTTTTATAATTACAAATTCTGAATTACAAATCATTAGTTTTTTCCATATACAATTCTTATCCTTGATATCTGATAGGCTTTTAAGACTGGACACAATGAAGCTCAAATGCTCAGCATTTTCTCAGTATAGGTACTACCTTCACCAACTGATCAATGTCTTACACCCATTACATACACCTAAGAAGACATATCTGAAAGTTGCTATGACCAAAAACTTCATCACTCTGTTCCAAATCTGGTGTTAAGTTTCTCTGAAATTCACCAGGCTGGTCTGTAGGTCTATATTATAGCAGCATTACCAGGTCGATTCTCAAAGTCTTTCCAGTTTGGTAGACCTACCAGTCTTGAAACCAAGGGTCATTTCCATGGCATGATGAAGTGAAGGAATAAGATTAAAATAAAGGAGGACCGTGCAGTTATGAAAGAATTTCTAGGTTTAATCCAGATGGAACATCATTCTCTACCCCTTTCAATTAGTTACACTTCCCAATATCCTTCAGAAACTATAAAGAAAGATGGTCTTCATTTTTAGAATGAACGACCCGGCAGCCCCAATCTTGGTCTACATATACTATAGCAGACATTCAAAATACATTTCCTTGCACCACAATCCTCAAATATGGAATTAGCTTTCAAGGCCCAAGTGCACAAAATATTTCTAATACCAAGCTGAAACAAAACAGCCCAGCAAGCTGTGAAGCTGACCATTTCAGTGATACACTGCTGATGTGTGTGAACATCAATATTGTTGTAATGTTAGTGAGATGAGTATCACAAAGAATGTTATGACCAAAGTTTTGCTGACACAGTTTTGGCAGCAAAAGTACTGAGAAACCAAAACAAAATCTATACCATACTTAAAACCTCTCATTCCTTGATCCTGCCCTGCCACCCACCTTAGGTATGAAAAAGTGATATGAAAAAGTGATATAATATAGCACTGTAATGGAACACTGAAATAACAATTTCAAAGATATGAGTTAAAGGCATTTAATTTGGTAAACACTATGAATGCAAAGTCAGGGTCAACACACAGCAAAATTTTTCAGTTCTTGAGTGGTATGTCGTTAATTATTTACTCCGAAAATAGATTGCAGACGCAACCATGACAAATAAAATAGTCCTGCACTAGAAACAAAATTCCTTTAAAAATGTACTTACAAGAGCTGACAATATTAAATTCTCCTTCATAAATATACTTTCAAATAGAGTGTTCAGTAGTTAGCTCTACCATTTATAAGTCAACCTGCCTTATTCAAATTCTTATTAGGGTGGTAATGGAAACTAAGCCCGTTCATGTTGTGGGAAAGGATATAGGTAGGATAGAGAGGTCAAAAAATAAGTGGAATAATAGGCAATGTTTAGTCCCCAGATGAGAACACTAGGGAAGGAGGATGAAAGAGAGGGATAGAACAAGGGTTACGACACCTGTTATCAAGTACCTCAAGGGCTGCTACACTTCTTCTCCCTGGCCTCCGAAGACAAAACCAGAAACAACATAGGGGATGTATAGGGTGTGGAGATGCAAAGAGAGAGATTTGGCTTTGATATTAGGGGGAAAATCCTAACATTCAGAGCTGTCCCAAAGTAGAATGAGTTACCATGAGAAAGAGAGGATTCCCTTTTAATGAAAGTCTTCAAACAGAAGCTCAAAGCCAATCTTTTGATGTGGAGGAGACTGGATTTTTAGACAGCCAGAGACCGACCTTTGAGGTCCCCTTCTCTGTATGAGTTCTGCAATTCTGACCAAAGATTTGTGAGGGGCTAAATGACACTAGAAAGTACACTGTAGTCATGAAAAAACTTTTCTCTGGGAGAAAATGATCAGCCAATTTGAGCTTGAGATTCAGGTTTTGGGGCTTATTCTCATCTAAATACCTGCCAGTGACTGCATGGATTCTGCCGAGACATTTAGGATCATTCTTTTTTATCATAAGGTCATGTGGGAAATAGGGCTGGATCTTCCATTGTAGGAAAACTTTGGACTGGACTTTCAAGCACAAAGGAAATGAAAACCCGGGGACTTGAAAAAGTAGGCCCACACATATGCCCTAATTCCTCAAAGCCTCTATGATCCCTGGAAGGTCCTCCCAGTAACTCCTGGATGGGTTACATTTCAGTTGACCAGGTTTATACTTGTATACACTGCATAAGAAATTGAAAGCAATAATGTCTCATGGGAACTTTGGGTCCTTTGATTTTCTTTATTGGCAACTCCTGATGTTTCCAGGAAATGGACAGTTGCCTTAGAATTTTTCAAAACCCTTTACTCTTGTAGGTTGACACAGCTTACTGATCTATAAAGAGCATTTAATGTTTATAATGATGGATCCTTCCTTTCAGCTAGATGGTTTCTTTTGGCAACAGGACTAAAAAAACATTTTTGAGGTAATTCAAGGGAGGGACTTGGGACAAATGTACTTGGGTGCCCATACAGGCCTCTGTATAGCAATAGTTTGATTCTCTTGATGCATGTTCAGCAAGAAAGATCATGGCACAAAGGAATGTACGTGGATTCTTGAGTCAGAAAGATCTGAGTTCAATAACGAACTCTGATACTAACTGGGTGACCTTTGGGCAAGTCACCATCTGCTACTTCGTCCGTGAAATGGGGGTTGTACGGCATGGAATCTATATCCTCTTTTAGGTCTTGATCTACATATGACCAACCTCTGGCAGGTCCCACAGAAACTGGACAGATTTCCCCTTCAATAGAATATGTAAGCTCTTTGAGAGAAAGGAATGTTTCATTTTTTTTCTCTGTATCGGTCTCGCGCACAGAGTGTGACACACAGTAGGTATTTAGAAAATGCTTACTGAGATGAAGGTAAATAACAGACTTGAGGCCCTTTAAGAGATGTCTGTCTAGTGCCCAGAATGGAGGAAGCAATAAACCAGGGCTGGTCTCTCCAGATAAACTAATTCTGCAGTATTATTTACTTCTTAGCATCACATTTTAAGGACAACGAATGGTTACTAACAAGCTGAAATGCATCCCAGCAAGGACACACCTAATGGTGGGTGAGAGACCATACCAGAAGGGGATCTGTTGAAAGACTTGGGGAGGAGGTTCATGCAGAAAAAAGACTTGAGATGGGGTGGAGGGGAGAGATAGGATAGATGTCTTCAAATGTTTAATGGGATCATTTAGTCCCCAAATGTGGCAGAATTAAGAACAATGGACATAAGTAGAGGAACTTCAGATTGTTTTATTAATTAGAGCTGTCAGAAAGTGGAATGCTCTGCCTCAGTAGGTAGCACGTTCCTCCTTGCTGGACACCTTCATAGAAAGGCCAGATGGCCACTTATTGTTGATGATGTGGAACAGACTCTGCTTCGGGTAGGAGTTGGCCTAGATGGCCTGAGAGCTTTCTTAGCCTCAGATTCTGTGATTTTATAAAATAGGATTTACTCAATATGCTCAATCTTCACAAAGAAACAGAACTGATATGACCAATTCACTCAGTTTCCCCAAGGAACCAGTAATATTTAGAAATCTTAGACGCTGTTTTTAGTCTGATTCATTTCCACAAATACTTAATTTAATCTCAGAATCAAATTTGAGCTAGGTCTCATGCATATTCTTTCATGTTTTTAAGTCATCTGATGACAATATTAATAATAGTCATGCCTGTTTTTAAGGCAGCTGATAGCCATGAGAATACATTGTGTTTAAAAATAATGAGAAAACGCATCACTTCAAGTATGGATTGTGTCATACCAGTCATTTGAACTCAAGAGAATGATGAAGGAAAAAAAATCTTGATTTTCAGGGTCGTAATTTTCTAATTGTTAACATTAATGACTAGAGATGACCTCTCTTCTTTCATTTTAAGGTAATCCCATTAAACATTTAAATTTTAAATTATGAAATTCAAGAATTGAAGCTTGTTATGTTTAAATGTAAGGACACAATAACATTATAAAGAAGTCTCTGAGCCAGTATAGGGAGAAACACACACACACACACACACACACACACACACACACACACACACACTTTCACTGGCTTCAGAAGATGGAAGAAAGCTCATATATTCCTCCACTGGTCTGGAGCTAACACCCCAAGTTGCACTTTCAGCTAGTCCTTTGGGTTAAGACTATTATAGTACA
The DNA here is from genome assembly GCA_023553655.1 of Myrmecobius fasciatus. Lineage (NCBI taxonomy): Eukaryota > Metazoa > Chordata > Mammalia > Dasyuromorphia > Myrmecobiidae > Myrmecobius > Myrmecobius fasciatus. Next base: position 9,796 of record JAJPUD010011976.1, read on the forward strand.
ATTCATTCCGTAATGGGTATTAAAGTCATTTTCAGAGCTCAAAAGGTGTAGAGCAGAGAAGTACTAGAAGGATCCACAAATCCAAAACCTTCATCTTGGAGAAGAGAAAAGAAAGACCCAAAGAAAGTATATTGTCTCAGTTCACATTAAGAAGCAAAGTCAGTATTGGAAACCAGATTCTTTTAGCTTGAAGCTCCAGGCTCCATTTCAGTATGAATGAGGTTACTAGATCCTTCTTGCATGCCAACTGGGTAATAATGATGATAACCAATTTACTAACAGTTTAAGAACATGGCAGGCTGCCAGGGCCAAGATAGCAGGATTCACTGGTGGGCCTGTTTAAGGGAAGGGAAATTGGGAAGGAGCTGCTTAAGACAACCATCTCTCTGCCCAGGGCCAGATTGGTTGGACCATGGACACAGAAAGCATATTTACTGAATGCTCCTCCATGTGCTCATACCTATAGCCTTGGAGTTGAGCAGCTGGTTTTCTCCCATGTGTGAGTGTGGGGGGTACCAAATACAACTGGGTCCAGGAAGGAAGTTTCCCTTTCAGTGCCAAAGGAAAGAAGAAGGTATGAATGTACAGTAGGGGTAGGGGGGACAGAGGGACATCCCCCATGTGTCCAACGGCAGTGTGGCCATTGCAAAGGTAGACTTCAAGGTTGCCATTCCAGGCATGGGTTTGCTACATATATCATCCTGTTCATTTGCCATTCATAGTTTGGTTTTTTTTCTTCTCCAGAAATTTACTGTTCCCTGGAGTCAATCTCCCTGGAAAAATTCCTTTATTTTTCTTTCATGAGCAATATCCCTCCATCCCCACACAACACACACACACACATTCCAAGCTAAATAAAGTGGTAAAATGTTCACTTGTGCTCTGTAAAGAACAGCAGGTAAAAATCAAAATGTCTTTGCTGGAACCAAATAATTCATGGACAATGGCTTCTCGGGGAAACCAACATCCATTCCAGTCCATTAATTAATTAATTTATGACAAGCTATTGTTTTGCCACCAGGTGTGTATGTTTATCTCAAAAATCTGTTCCCTGCCAAAAACGATGCCAACAAAGTTAAATTGGAAAAGAATCCCTTCCAGAGTCCTGTACGTACAGAAACAGGAAACCCAGCAACACGAGCCTGATCATTCTAGCAAACAAAGGTGCTGGAAAGAGATTTATGGCATGTTTTTCCTCTATATAGTCACTTTATTTTGTTACCTTTTCATGACATACAAGTCACTTTTCTCTAAGTCCCTTTCAGCCAAGAGCCCCTTGACATGGAGTTCTGCACTTGGCATGGAATTGTTGGGAAACAGAAAGTGAGAGTGGAGGACCTCTTTTCTGTTTGAGCAGCATTTCCTTAACAAGTAACCACTTGGAGGTGGAGTTGCTTTGCGATGTCCAGTTCTTCCCTCTCCACTTCTAACTGCCCACAGAAAGTAAAGGGGAATGACAAGATTAATTTGTTCTAGACAGAGCAAATAAATCATAATCATAAATTTAGAACTAAGGGAGGTCCCCTTGAAGTTATCTGATCCAATCCCCTCATTTAACAAAGGAAGAAAGCAAAGAAGCCCAGATAAGGGAAATTATGTGTTCTACAGAGTAAGCAGTGGAAGGAAGTGGAAGTGGAAGTGAGCCTAATTTGAATTTAGGTGCTTGTAATTTAAATCCAACACTCTGACATCAATGCTTTGTAATACCTCTGCCCACTCTGTGCATGTGTAATTCCTGAATGGGTGAGACAACACTGAGCTGAGAATGCTGGGAGTGGAAAAGTGGTTTACTTCAATTGATCAGACTAACTCAGAGAGAACATCAACAGCGCACAAAAGGAGATAGCATAGGGGGAAGGTGGGATCTAGAAGGTTTTTGTGGGGATGCTGAAGACTCGGGTATGTTTTAAGGCAGTCAAGAAGGAGCTAGACAAAGACTGGAGGGTGGCAAGGAAGAGTAAAATACTGAGCAAACAATTTTCTGGGGAGGATGGGAAGAAATGGGATCAATAGCAAATGAAAAGTTGTTAATGTGTGAGCTTTGGAACAGGAGTGGCACTGTGAGATACACTTGTGCCTCTACTGTGCATAGTTACTCCTTTCCACTCCTTTTTCCCAAGTCTTCCCTCCACTTTCTCCTAATTTGTCAGGAGAAGATGTTACTCTTTCCAGTACAGAGAAAATTGAGGCCATTTACTATGAGCACCCTGGCCATCACATTCAATTTCCTGCTCTTTTCCAACAGTCTCTAATAATGATGATCCTTCTCCTTGACAAATGAAATACAATATTGAAAGTTATCAACCTGCCATAGTAGTGATTTTTGCACAAAGTTGCTGAGAGCACAATCCTTACAGAAAAGATGGAGAAAAAAGTTGAGATCCCTACTACCTACAACCTTTCAAAATATAACTGGCCTTTTCACCAAGTGGAGGAGTATCGAACTTGGCAGTATAGCCATTCCTCTAACTTGGAGGGCTTGTGATGTCTTTGCTATACTGGAAAGGGTAATGGATTTGGATTCAGGCCATTTGAGGCACAATCCTGCTCCTCTCATTTACTATTTATGTAATTCTGGACAAGTCCTTTGATCTCTCTGGCTCTCCTTTTCCACCTTTGAAAATGCTGTGAAATCAGATGACTTTTGATATCCTTTCAGCTGTACATCTATGATCCTTTAAACCTCATGAAGTATGAGTGTCAAACTGTGTAATGAGGATCAAACAGTACCCAAAATGTGTGCTGTCTATAACAGACTCACTTGTGCCATGAGGCATATCTGTTATGGGAGCTGGTCCACCCTTCTTCAAGGGAGAATTTGATTTCCTGCTTTATGGAAGGCAGGAAGAAAGTTGTGGCTGAGGAACTGCTCGTTCCCACCTATCTCTAAAAGATGTATTGAACTAGAATGCCATCTATTCACCATGTCTCAAATGGGATACAACACTTTAGGATTGACACCATTTTCCCTGACTGATCACAAGAGGAGAGCTGCAGTTGGCTCCCTCCCCTCAGTCCACCAAAACTCACTGCCAAAATCTAGTAAACAGAGAAGTTATATGAATTAGAATAAATGGGCTCTTCAACTTGGGAACAAGAAAAAATCTTGCTGGAGAAATAGAACAGGGAACAAGAAGGGAAAGGGGCATATTAAGTATTCAAGTTCAATCACTGGAGTACTTCATAAAAGATGTCGAATTTTGTAAGTCACAACCATCTTAAAGTACAACTCATGCTTTGAACTCATCATACAAAACATTTGACTGACTGGTTTTTATCAGTCATGGAGTACAGGGAACAAACAGTTCTAAACATAACTAAGGTTAGTGAAAAGCATTGCTTCCAGAAAGTAATACAAAATTTTTACTATTTCTTGCCCATTAGCAAAGAGCAAGAAAAAATCCTTGACAATATAGAGGGCATTTCAAAAATAACAAATACAAGTAAGTGCTATGCCTTTGTTGTTTATGTCAAAAATTTATCAAGAGTCTTTTCCCACAGGCCACTGGACTACAGATTGGGAAAAAATGCAACATTTAGAGAAGATACTGCTGCCTTTTAACACAGAATGTGCCATGAAAACTTCTACATGAAACTTCCACTTGTCAATTTTACCTGAGAAACATCATAGAGAAGATAAAAGAATGAAAAAAAAAGCAAAGCCAAATGAAGCCCCTCCTGCCAGTTCAAGTCTGCACTGGACATCAACCAGAAGCCTATTGGCCTTCTGGTTAAAAGCCCTAAAAGGGATTCTTGAAATCAGTGTGATTTCCAGGAAACAGGTTCTGAGAGAAGAGGTTTCAGACACAACATATTATGTTGTGCACAAGGGGACAAAGCCAGCTCCAAGGAGGTAAGTCTATAAGAAGTTGGAGAGAAGAAAGCGCTCACTGGGCTTGGAGACCTTGAAGAGACTTTCCACTAACAAGACAGTTGATATGCAGTTGAGCCTGATGGGATTACACCAGACCACCATGGCAACTTCTGGCAGCTGAGTGCACAAGGCAGTAACAGTGCTCCGAGGCATAGATTCCAAAGAAAGAAATTTAACCAACTCTACAAAAATATTTATAGAAGCACATTTTTTTTTTCCTCTGGCAAGGAACAGGAAAGAAAAAAGGTTCCCATTTACTGGGGAATGACTGAACAAATTATAAAATGGGAATAGAAAGGGATGTTATGGTGCCCTTGGAAATTATGAACATCACAGATTCAGATAAACCTAGGAAGATTTATGAACTGATGCAGAGTGACATGAGCAGAGCCAGGAGAAAAAGTGACATAAGGACTACAATAATATATAAAAATGATAACTCTGAAAGACTCCAGAACTTTAACGATTGCAGTGACAAATCATGTCTTCCAAAGACTAGTGATGAACCATGCTAGAGGCAGCTACATAGTAGATCTAGAGCCAGGAAAAGCTGTGGTCAGATTAGGCCCCAGAAGCTTACAGCTATGACTGTGGGCACTTCACTTACATGATCTTGGCCTCAATTTCCTCAGCTGTAAATTGTGCATGGGTAATAATGCTTTAATAAGAGGATCCAAGTCCCCTCTTCCACTCCCGCATGTGCACACATGCACACAATACAAAATACAATGCATAAGAAGTGCAGACTAAGGGCAAAGGTTAGGAGAAGTTCCAGGATTCCCTCATACGGCTGTTCTCTTAAACACTGGAGCAATGTTAAGGAGGCTGCCAACCAGAACCAATCACTTTTTGCATTTTCTTGCTAAATTCATTTCTTTTTCACTGGTATCCAATAGTCTCACAACTAAGTGCAATAGGGATAAATTAGGTCAGGGTTTCAGCCTTTGTTTCAAATTTGATTTTGGTTTAAACCAGTCCTTAACTGCTGACTAGATTTAGCTCTACCTACATCAACTGACTTATTTTAGTCAAAAGAACCCATGACTTTCACTATACATTTTTTTTTATCACAACATTGTTAGTTTAGTCATTATAGCTTTACCACAACCTTGTTCCTACAAGTAAAATTCTAAACTCCTCTCCACTCTCTATGGAGAAAGCAACCTGGAAAGCCTTTTCAATTCCTTTCTACTTTCAGTCATTCCCTATTAATACATCCTTTCAGGTAATATTATTATTTCTTTTTTTCTCCTAAGATTTAAATCAGTTTGGAGATTTGATGTTCCATTCAATATTTTCTCATGAGATACAGAAGGAAAAAAAAAAGGATATTCAAAGAAAGCAGTTCTCTTTGGTTTGAACATTGTTAGCATTTCCTCTCTTGAGGGAGATAAAATAATTTCATGCACAACTGCTCAAAATATTTTTTAAACTTCTGTAAACATAAGATTGCCAAAATCTAACATATGTTATGTGGTATTTAATCCTCCAGAGGAACCAAAGGAACAAAACACGTCTGCTAGAGTAATTAATAAGCCCCAGTACAGACACCTCAAGTCTGTTCTATCAGAATGAATCATATCCTTCCACAGGTCACACCCAATATTTGCCAGTCAGAAGCTGCAGTATGCAGGCAGTGGAGTTAAACTAAATGTTTCTATAACTCAGAAATTCACCAAAGGGAAAATATTTAAATTCCTTCTAGAATTCATTAAAGATAAATGCTAGGGAAAAAGGACTGTTGTTACTGCTGAACAAATTATTTTGGTTGGACTTTGAAATTGAAAATTAATTCCATACACAAACGTTTTTAAATTTTTTTTAATTCAACAAAAAAATTTATTAAGCACCTACTGTGTGCCAGGCATTGTACAAGATATTAGGGATACAAAAACAACAACATAACAATCCCTGTCCTCAAAGCACTTACATTCCACGTGGAAAGTGGGGGTGAGAAAAGAAATACAAGTGCACAATTAAGGATAATACAAAAAGTGATGAGAGCAAAAGGAAGATATGGACAAAATACTTCACAAACATCTGGAAATAGAGCATCACGAACCCATGAACGAGGGAGGATGTACTATTTAGCACTCACCAAGTGTCAATGACTGTGCTACATGCTGGAGACATTAATACAAAAGGAAAGACATTAATACAAAATTAAGGAATTGTTATTTTAAAGGGGAAAGCAAGGAAGGAGAGGGGGAAATCAATCAAGAGAGGGAAGATTTGAGTTTGGAAAATACCACCGGGGAATAGAATGATAAACCATTCCACAGCACCAAGACTAGTGAGGGTTCCTGGGGGGCACCGAGGGAATTAGTACTTGGTAGTAAAGTGGCTGATGAAGAGATGTCTAGGGAGCCAAGTAAACTGTGCCTGGCCTGATACTGTCACCATGACAGGCACTTTCACTTGGGGGAAAAAGGAAAGGCATTGGAGCTGAGCCTTGAAGGCAGACAGAAATTCATACTGACAAAGATGGGTTGACCCATGTGAATGCCTGGTGGCAGGAGATGGTATGTCAGGCTTGAGAAATGGAGAGAAAGGTACTTTAGGAGGTGGAGTGTGTGATGGTGAGCAATGTAAAATAAGGCTGAAAAGGGAGATTGTAGCCAGATTATGGCAACATTTAAGGTGTAAGACTAGAGAGATTGGATTTGATCTTTGAGCCAAAAGGACCCCAAGTTGTTTTTTTTCCTCAGGGAAAGAATAAAATTCCAAAACAAAACAGATGATGACAAAATCATATATTTCCATAGGTGGAGTAGAAATTATATTTTAAAAACATGTAAATTTCACATTTTCACATGGAGGCAATGTGACAAAGTGTATGTATAAGTATACCATATTTACTGGGTTTTTCCAAATTTCATTTGGAGAGTCTTAAACAAATTTAAAAGATGTTCATTTATTTTTATATGAATATATAGCCTATTCCTCTCACTATGACCATCCCCCACCATACAACAACAAAAATGAAAATTATAACTCTTGCGAAGGTAAGTTGATATCAGTTACCAGTATTAATCACTTGATGTCAATTTCTAACTTAGTAGATTCACTTTTAGGAAGAGATATTTATTAAGGTAAGATAGTATTAACAGTTCATACAAAGCATACAAAAAGTTTGTGATACTCTCACCAGGACATTTGAAGTCTAGGGGAAAAAGGGTTCCAGATTGGAGGGCACAGTGGCAACACCGCATTTGCTGGAAGGACTTATTTACAAGTTCCCATTAACAAGGTTCTTCTTTGGTCAAAGTCAATGGTACAGGGTGGGGAGGAAGGACAAGGTGATTCCCTCTCGGGAGCTAGCTTACAACACTTCTACCTTCTCTCTTTTCTACTGTCAGGCACTCAAATGTCCATGTGCAAACTAGCTTGCTGGTTTTATACAAGCCCCACAGGGAGTAGCCTCTTCTCTACAACCAAACTCAATCAACTTCCTGCCATGCCTATGTAAAATGCTTTTCTACCCCTATGAAGGAGCAAAAGCAGAAAAAGGGAAAACAGTTGACATCTACAGAAGAAACAAAGAAATGAAAAGAAAGAGGCCCCTCAAATTTTGTACTTTAGAAACTTATCCCCCCACCATGAGAGACAAAAAGAGAACACAGAAAGAACAAGTAAAGATATAACAATGAATCAGAAAATAAAATTCAGAATAAACTGGAAGATTGAGAATGATAAAGCAAAGGAAAACATCTTAGAAAAGGCTCGAGGAAAAAGAATGTTGACTAAAAATGAATGAGTTTTTTTTTAAAAAAGCATTTATTAAGCCCTTACCATGTACATCACAGTATGCTAAGCAATAGGAACATAGAAGGATATCATCCATGCTTTCAAGAAGCACATATACTACTAATAGGGGGAAACAACATATAGGAGTTTTCAGCTTCAAATCAGTTATAAAAGCCCTTTGATTTTGAATTGACAAGAATTTCTGGGAAGCAGCAAAACAGTCTGGCATAAATGAGGGGTACACCAACATTTTAGGTAATTTTAGGTAAACAGGGCTTCTTAAACTTTGTCCACTCACAACCTCATTTTGTCTGAGAACTTTTTATGTGACCCTAAGTATATAGATATGCAGATCAAATGTATGTTGATAAGAAATCACAAAGAAATTTGGCATACATATAATTTTACCATTTATTAAAGATGAAAGCAAATTTGCACACTAATGAGATGGATGTGCTTGTTTCTTTTTCTTTCTTTTTCTCACAATACAAGTGGGGTTCACTTACTCCAGGGTCACAAAGCTAGGAAGAATTAAGTGTCTAATATTGCATTTGAACTTGGGTCCTTCTGAATCCAGAGCTGGTACTCTATCTACTGTGCCATCTAGCTGCCCCTGCTTGTTTATTTTCATACAATGAATTAAATCTTGGTGGAATGTTTGATATCTTTTACTGTTGCCAAATTTTTCACAACCCCACATTCAGTTATGAGATCCCATTTGGAGTGAAAGTTGAAGAAGATTTTCAATGTACTACCAAAAATCCACCTCCAAAGAAATAAATGATCTAAATGTTACAGTATAAGAAAAAAGGAAACAATGGGAAAGTGTATCACAAACTTTTTGGGTTTTTTTATGAACTGTTCATATTATTTCACCTTTCATAGCTATTGGTAAAGGAGGAAATTTCAAGCTAAAAGTTTAGGTGGTAGTCACAACTGATAAAAGAGATCACTTCAATTACATTAAGTGGAAAAAATTTTGTGTGTACAATGTTAAAACAACTAAGATAAGAAAAAAGGAGTGTACTGGAAAATGTTTATATGAAATATCTCTGAAGGGCATCTGATAGCTAAAATCAATAGGTGACTAATAATAATAATAATAATAATAATAATAATAATACATAAACCCAATAATTAAGCCCAGTAGGTATATGGTCCAAACAAAGAACTAACAGTTCTGAAAAGCAGAAATGCAGACTACTAAAAACCATAAGAATATTCCAAATCACTAATAATAAATGTAAATAAAAAGATAGCTAAGATTTCTACCCAGCAAAAGCACAAAGCTAACAAAAGACAGGAATAGCCTATGCTGCAGAGGGATAGAAAGATGGGAGCATTAATGCACTGTTACTAGAGCCAAGAATTGATTCAACTATTTTGGAAGCAATTTGTAATTATGCAAAGAAAATGAGTAAAATGTTGATATCCTTTGATCTATCAATTTTGATACTCAATATATATTCCAAGAGGGTCAAAGATAAATACAAAGGTGTCATTTACACCAAATATTCATAGCAACAAAGCAGATACTCATTGTTTGGGAAACGGCTAAACAAATTGTGGCATATTAGCACAATATAATATTATTATTTTGGTTTTTTATGGGGTTATGAATTTGGAGAAACTTGAGAAGGTTAAGATGATTATATGTCATATAGTTGAAAGAGACTTGGACTTGGAGTAACCAAAGATTTGTGTTCAAATCAGCAACGTGCTGGTAAATGTATAACAAGTAGCACTTTGACAATTTTAAGTTTAATTGGCATAAGTAACATTTTCTACATCATTACATTCAGTGTAGAAAAATCATCAAAACAATAAATCAAAACCTAATTTTAGTGTTTGCCAATTTTCAAGGTGTAAATGCTCATAGTGAAAATTAAACAAGCATATCTCCAAAGAAGAAAATTTAAGAAGCATGTCCCTTTTGTAAAAGGGGAAGTCCACAAAAGTGGAACATTGCATATATTTTCAGTTTTTTTATGTATAGATTGGGTTTATACCCATTTTTTTCTTTAAAATATTCTTTATTAAATGGAATGGGTCTCAGGGAGAAGGAGGAGAGCGAAGATTAAGTGGTACAGAAATTTAGGCAATGTAAAAAGAATAGTTATTATTAAAATCACGTAAAGTCATATTCCAACATCTTGCTCTGTGAGAGGATGACGTGAAAATAAATTATAATTCAGTGGGCTAAGGGTAGCAGAAACCCTGAAGCAGCAGAATGCCAGACTTTGATTTCTTCTAAGACTTGCTTTTGTGTATATATGGCCATCCCAAACCATAGCCTGTCTGCAAGATCTCGTCTGGCTCAAATCCCAAAGGCTTTCCAAGAACAATAAAGAGGCACATGGAAAGAGGAGAGGAAAAAGGTTTAGGGGAAGATTTCCCCTTTCCTACAAAAGGGCAGAATATAAAATGCCAAAGCAACCCTCAGGAATCCTTTCCTTTCTCAGCAGGCCTGTGTGACCAGTGCCATGGGAAAACAATCTTCATTTTGAGCCTTTGCTCTCTAGTGACCCTCAAGAGGAATTAACATAATCCACCATTATGTGAGGAATAACCTTATTAAAACCAGATGAACATGTCTTGAAGATTTTTGAGGCCCTTACAAGCGATTTTAATACCTTCATATTGAATGACACACTCCCATTATTCTTGCCCTACTAGGGGACAGAATTCCTGTGCCTCAGTCTCTGTTCAGTGGAACAGAGGTATGATTCAGATTTAGTTAGCTGGTTCACAAAATGACTCTCTGATTTCTTCATAAAAATCTTTTCCAATATTGTGCTTTTTAGATGGACATTTCTGGATTAGTGCTTCCCAGAGTCTCACCATTATTAGGAACTTGCTTTTCCCTACTCAATTCACTTTGTATGTATGTATCACATGTTTACTTCTCTGCATACATATTTTTTTCCTTGAGAACCTAAGCACCTTGAAAACAAGGATTGTTTCAATTGTCTGTGAATCATCACTGTCTAGCACAATGCCTGCTACCCGGCAGTTGCTCAATACATGTTTAGAGAATGAATATTAATATCTCACATTTATATGCCACTTGACAGTTGACAAAGTACTTTCCCTGTACAGCCTCTATAAAGTTAGGAGTGCAAGGATTGTTAGCCTCATTTTAATACAGCAGAAAAAAAGTAACACTCAGAGCTAAGGGATGAAGTTGCTTGGGTTCAACCAACTAGGAAGTACTGGAGCCATGATAGCACGTGAATGTCAGTTTAAAAGTTTTTTTTTTTTTTTTAACAATACCCCCCGGGGGGGGGGGCGGCAGAGCCAAGATGGTGGAGTGAAAACATGACTCTCTGCATCCTCCTCCAATCTTCTCTCAAACCAACAATAAATAAGCCTCTGAACTGATCTTCAAGTCAACGCATCCAGAAATATTTGGACACTGCTTTCGGATATCTCTGAAGAACTTCACATCAGGTTTGTTTAACTTGAACAGAGGGATAAACAGAGGACTCAGGTGTAGGCCAGAAATGAGGGTGGGACTCAGCTCACTGTGACAGAAACTCCAAACTCCAAACACCTGTAGTGTATCTGAGGCACTTGGGATACTCTGCCCTGATTGGGGGCAGGTGTTCTGGCAGATTTGCCTTGTTTAAGGAGTAATTCGGACTTAGTCCTAGCCCCCACCTGCCCAGCACCTTAAGTTAATTCGCTGAAGTGCCCCAGGGCAAAGAACTTCAGCCGCCGTTTTTCCGAGCCTTAAAGAGACATCCACGCTGTCTAAAAAAAATGAAGAAGCAAAACAGAGCTCTCACCATAATAAGCTTCTATCGAGAGAAAGAAGGGCTGACCCCAGATCAGAGGTTCATTCAGACAAAACTCCAGAGGAAGTCAGCAATGACCAACACTGGTCCCCTTTTCAAACCTTTTCAATCTTCTTTCTGGAAGATTGCATAAAGAACCTCATAAGAGAGCTGGAGGATAAATGGGAAAATAAATTGAAATCAGTGCAAGAAGGATACAATATCTTACAAGAAGTATATGATGCCCTGCAAAAAGAGATATGAAAAAGACACCAATTTATTGAAAAATAAAATTAGTGAAGTGGAAAAAGAGTGCAATGAACAAAAAATTCAATTGGCCAGTTACAAAAGGAGCTTAAAAAGGTAACTGAAGAAAACAACACTTTAAAAATAAGAATTGCAAGCCATTCTCCAATCAATAAATGGTCAAAGGATATGAACAGACAA
>JAJPUD010011976.1:22039-51586 GCA_023553655.1 Myrmecobius fasciatus
GCTAGAAAAAAACAATTCAAATACCGAGTATCAATAATTAGAATCACACATGATTTGTCAGCCTCTACATTGAAGGATAGAAGGGCCTGGAACCAGATATTTCGAAAGGCAAAGGAACTTGGATTACAGCCAAGAATAACCTATCCAGTTAGAATGAGCATTATCCTCCAGGGAAGAAGGTGGTCATTCAATGATATAGGTGAATTTCACCTATTTCTAATGAAAGGACCAGATCTGAACAAAAACTTCAACCTCCGCACACAGAACTCAAGAGAAGCATAAAAAGGTAAAAAGGAAAGGACTCTTGAGAACTTTATTTCTACTATGGGGATACTTAAAGTTTGGGGGTATAATTAATTAGATATTACTTTGATAATATGAAAAAGAAAACTAGAGGGGGGAAGGTTGTAATACTAGGGAAAAGAGGGGAAAAAGTAGTAAAATAATATATAAAAAAGGAGGTAAAAACAAGGTAAAATCTCTTGAAGAGGCAAAGAAAACCTAATATAATTGAGAGAAAGAGGGGAGGGAGATGAGCATTGTGTAAATCTTACTCTCATCAGGTTGGGCTCTAAAAGTGTATATCAGACACTTGATTTCACATAGAAACTTGTCTGTTGCTAGAGGGAAGTGGGAGGGAAAGGAGGAAAAGAAAGGGATAAACTAATACAAGGGAAAATAGAAAAATCAGGGGAAAGGAGTAAAAACAGAAGGAGGGGATCTAAATGGTGGTGGATTGTTTGGGGGAGGGGGTCATCAAAAGCAAAGTACTGAGGAGGGGGGAAGGAAGAAAAGGGAAAGGAAAGGGAAAAACATAACTTGGGTAAATAAAATGGCAGGAAATAAAGAATTAGTTATTCTAACTGTGAATGTGAATGGGATGAACTCTCCCATAAAGCAGAAGCAGATAACAGACTGGATTAAAAACCAGAATCCCACAATATGTTGTCTACAAGAAACACATTTAAAACATAGTGACACATATAGGATGAAGGTAAACGGCTGGAGCAGAAAATATTATGCTTCAGGTGAACAAAAAAAAAGCAGGGGTAGCAATCCTTATCTCAGATCAAGTAAAAGCCAAGATAGATGTAATCAAAAGAGATAAGGAAGGAAACTATATTTTATTAAAGGGTACCATAGATAATGTAGCAATATCAATACTAAATATATATGCACCAAGTGCAATAGCATCCAAATTCCTAGGGGAGAAATTAAGAGAGATGCAAGAAGAAACAGATGTCCAAACTATACTAGTGGGGGATCTCAACCTTGCTCTCTCAGAATTAGATAAATCAAACCACAAAATAAACAAGAAAGAAACTAGGGAGATAAACCAATTGTTAGAAAAATTAGGTATGATAGATCTATGGAGAAAGTTGAATGGAGACAGTAGGGAGTTTACTTTTTTTCAGCAGTCCATGGAACCTATACAAAAATTGACCATGTGTTAGGTCATAAAAACCTCAAAATCAATTGCAGAAAGGCAGAAATAGTAAATGCATTCTTTTCAGATCATGATGCAATAAAAATCACATGCAATAGAAGGCCAGGAGAAAATAGACCAAAAGTTAATTGGAAATTAAATAATCTAATCCTGAAGAATGAATGGGTGAAAGAGCAAATCATAGAAACAATCAATTATTTCATCCAAGAGAATGACAATAATGAGACAACATACCAAAATTTGTGGGATACGGCCAAAGCGGTTATAAGGGGCAATTTTATATCTCTACATGCTTATTTGCATAAAATAGAGAAAGAAAAGATCAAGGAATTGGGCTTATTATTAAAAAAACTAGAAAAAGAACAAATTAAAAACTCTCAATTAAATACCAAATTGGAAATTCTAAAAAAACAATATGACACTGCCTCAAATCACTGTAATATTGAGTTTTTCTCCCATGTAAAATAGGTATCTAATATAGAAATTAGCTTGTATAAGCATGTTTGACATGATAGATTATCACTTAATTTAACAAAATTTGTTTTTCTAATGCCTAAAACAAAAAAAATGACAAAATATATACTCTGACTTTAAAATATACTTTGTATCCAAATTATTTTATCCAGAGTTCATCAGTTCATAGGTGAAAAGTATATATTTTCTTCCCATGTAGGAGCATAAAAAACTCTTGTATAAATTGGAATTAGACCAGCATCCTTTACAATATATAAAAAATTCCTTGTGAATAAGTAATTAAAATATCAAAATTAACAGCAAAATGATAGAAAATAGGGATATTTTCCTACAACCATAAGAGAAAAGTTTGTAACCACACAAGAGATTAATAGATTATATAAAAGACTAACTATTTTTCCTTCAACTTTTATTTCTTTTATTTACCCTCCCTTCTTCCCTCTCCCTGCAAATTGGACTATGTGTCAGAAGGTAGGTAGCTTCCATTCAAAATTATACTTTCAGGATAGTGGTTGATTACTATACTGATCAGAGTTCTTCAGTTTTTCATAGTTATTTGTCTTAGGGGAAGTCAATATAAAGGAGTAAAAGCTAAAAGTTTTGCCTTAGCTATCTTGCATTGTCTCCAGACTGAAATCTAATCAGGAAAACCAAGAACAAGTTATGTTGCAATCTTATTCCAGCCCGGGGCAGTTTAGGAACACCTAAAGAGAGGTCTGTGTACACCAGGGCAGGGCTGGGGAGAAAAGCAGTATAGCAGCAGCAGTGGTAACTTACCAGGAGGAAGTGGGATTAAGACAAACGTGAATCAACTCAGGGTTGGCAACAATAGAGTAGCAAATGAGGGGGGCAGCTAGGTGGCGCAGTGGATAGAGCACCAGCCCTGAAGTCAGGAAGACCTGAGTTCAAATTTGCTCTCAGACACTTAACATTCCCTAGCTGTGTGACCTTGAGCAAGTCACTTAACCCCAATTGCCTCAGCAAAAAGCAAAAAAAAAAAAAAAAGTAAATGAGTGGGCAGCTTTCAGAGATTTGGGGAACAGTACTGCATTTGCTCATCTGGTCCAGAAGGCTCACAAACATCAAGAATGGCCTGATGAAAATGACAGTGAAATTTGGACACTACTAAATGAAAAATGAGAACTTCAAAGGTTTACTAGCACAATAGTTCATCCATCTCTATGAAGGCAGTGTTTAACTCTCCCCAAAGTGAAGTGCAAAGGAAGCTTAGAAAGATGCAGTATTCTTGGTTCAGTAAGAAGGCAGAGGATAGTCAGTTTTATGTTAATAATAACATCTAAATTGACAGAAGTAATAGACAAGGTGTTTTAAAAAAGACTACACACCTGGCTGAAAAGCACCATTAATGATTGCAGAGGCCAATTATCCAGACATCTTCTGGAATGCTCCATGTCTGTTCCAAGAGGGAAGCAGCTCATGACTTCTTCAGTTACTTTAATAATAATATCACCATTTAAAAGGTGCAAGAATCAACACGGGGGAATTCTCTTCTGGATCTAATTCTCACTATGAGGAAGCAACTGGCTTTCTACCGTAGAAGGGTAGAAATGTTGGAAAACCTCTCATGAAATAATTCTTTCTAAAATTTCTGATGGAGAAGAGGAAAGCTAAGCATAATGTGACATGTACCCTAAATTTAAGGAAAGAAGATTTCAAAAGGGTTCAGAAGAAGTATTGGCAAATTTTTATAGACTCAAATTCCACCAGGGGTGCCAGCCCAGGAGAAATTTTGAAAACAAAAAGGAAAATCATTCTGGAAAAATAAAAATAGAATTTATCTATCTAAAAAGATCTATATAGATATACAGAAAGTTCATTGATCAACTTTGATTTCAAAAATATATGCCAAAGACAGAAGTAAGGACCAATAACAGAGGAGGAATACAAGAGTGGGGCATGGTCTCAAAAGAATAGTGTCAGGACATGGTCAATTTGGGAATTTGTTTTGCTTGTCTATGCATATTTGTTGCAGGGATTTTGCTTTATGTTTTTTTCCCAATGGCAGGGGAAGTCAGGAAGGGAAAAACAGATTTTAGTTCACTGAAAACATGAAATTGAATTAAAAAAAAAGAATAATGGCAGGAATGTAAAAGCTTACATTGGGTTCCTAAATGCCAGTAACTACAGTTCCCCTCGGGTTTCTGATTGTTGTCCTTTGTACTCAAAGAACTCTAAAATGACATCACTATGTTCAAGGTACACTGTGCCTGTGACTGATCAGATCATTACAAGCTCAGACGGCTCCATCATTGGTCAGGCACAAATAGGCTATATGAACATTGGCTGTGGAGATGTCTGTCAACTTGTACATTTTAGGGTATTTTTGAGCTACTGCAATTCTGCTTTGTTCATGGGGCACACCACCTTCTTTGATGATGCAGGTATTCTCCAGGTTTCATGAGTACACAACAATGACGCCAACACAACAACTCTGTAGATCTTCAGTTTGATAGGCAGCCTGATACCTTTTCTTTCCCACATTTTCCTGTGGAGCCTTCCTAACACAGAGCTAGCTCTGGCAATGCCTGTGTCAATCTCATCATCTATGTGTACATCCCTGGAAAGTATACTGCCAATGTAGGTGAACTTTTCTGCAGCCTTCAAAACTTCTCTGTTTTCTGTAACTGATGGTTCTATGTGTGCATGTGTGGTGCTGGCTAATGAGAAAACCTCTATTTTCTTAGTGTTGTCAGGGCAAATTAGTACCAATGGCTAGAACTGATGCATATTCTCTTGCATTTTAAGTTCAGAGGCAACATCAAGTACAGTCATCTCTGAACAAAAAGTCTTGTAGCAACTCTTCCTCTACTTTAGTGTTGGTTTGCAGCCTTTTCAAGTTAAATAATTTACTGCATTAAAGAATGGTGTGTGGTATAGTGTAAGAGACAATGGATCAGGAAACCTGGGTTTCAGGCTTGGTTCAGACACTAACTGCGTGACCACAGGTAAGACATTTAACTTTTCTCATTTCCTCTTTTGTAAAATGCAAATAATACTTTTACTCACTATGTCACAACACTATTAGGAAGAAAGATCTTTGTCAAACAGAAATAAATATGAATATGTATGATATTATTGTTTGCTAAATCTGTTTATGCGTTTCCCATTAGTGCTGATGGAATCGCAATGTAAAAATGTCTCAAGCTTTTAAAGGACCCTTATGGTAAATTGACCTGAAGTTGCTCTGAGTGTACATAGCTGCTAAAAAGTGTCATGGATTTCTTTTACTAATTGTATGGCTATATTGCTACATTCACTCTATTTTTCAGTCTCCAATATGGTGCTAATTGAAAAACTGGGGCAAAAATAATGGACTAGGTTGAATAAAGCCATTATGTCTAAGACAATGCCAATTAAATATCCTAGTCTCCAAGAGCAACACATTTTAGGAACTAAAAAAAAAAAACAGAACTTCATGCTCAAAAATGCAAGAAATTTATTTCTTTTCACCTTTGTGTACACAGAATAAGACATAGATTTCCCCCTCTGCCCAATCCTAGTGATCCCTGCCTCTATGTGAAATTTGAGAAGAAGCTTTGAAAAACTGAGGCGTGGTTGGCTGAAAATAACATAAAAAAGGAGATTTAATCAGTATGAAAACAAATCTTCATAAAATTACTTTCACCCCAATAAGGAGAAATAACATTTTCCTTGGGTTCCAGATTCTTTCTGTATCATATGAGGGGATTGGACTTCATGAACTTTTCCTCTTCTAATTCCTCTTAATTCATTTATTCATTCAACAAGCATTTAATAAGTATGACTACCACACAGATGCCAGGCAGTCTACATACAGAGACAAAAATGAAAAATATTCAACCCCTCAGAAGCTTATACTTGTTTAAAGGGAAACATGCACAGAGGGATGCAAATATGAAATACTACATCAGTGGAAGAAGAGGGCATTAGCCATGATGAGAAGGCCATTCAGTTGTGTTTTGAAGATATTCAAAAGTTTGGAGAGGCAGAGCTGAGGGAAGGGAGAAGCATTTCAGATATTGGCAAAAGCTGTACATAAAGACATGGAGTCAGAAGCAGAAACCATCCAATATGCTGCCTTGAACAGCCTTTTTTAAAAGATGTTTTCTTTTTTAATGACTATGAATGAATGTGATATCCAGGTTATCTTATTTTCTTTTGTTACTATCAAAGTTTGACTCTCAATTTGCATATAGCTCTTATCAGCTAAAATGTTGGAAATGTCTGTGATTTACTTTTTTGAGTATTTTATTGGCTGTGATGAGAATGCTCTAAGCCTGGGGAACCTAGAAAAGGTACTTCATTTAAAGAAAAAAAAGATAATTCACTCTCTGTTACCTGTTTTTGTGGGAGAAAACCTTCCACCTATGTATTACTGGACTACTCTAATGGCCATGCGGGGCAAATATCTTGAGGGATTCTTACATTTATCTTTATTATTTCCTTGGAAAATGCTGTATTTATTATGGAAAATCACCACGCTAGTTACTTACAATATTCAGATGATAACAGCTGACCACCATTCTTTCCAACTGGCGCTGCTAATCTCATATTCACATTAAAATATGCCTGTCAAATCAAATCCTTCTGTTTCCAATTCAGATGCTTCATTTGGATTTTAATGTTAACTATTTATTAACCAGCTGTCTACTTTAACATCGTGTTGTGTGTAACAAATAATTAACAGGTTTTTTGATTTTTTTAAAAAAAATTCCACTATCAAATAACTGTACTCAGTTGTCTATATACATTACAAAAGGAAAGACACAAAGGAAAGTAATACTATCATTTTCTAGTATTCAATCCAATAGACCTCCCTTTGTTACAAAGACACAGTAAAAACAGCTGGGTGGTATAGTGAATGGGGCATTGGGCTTGGAATCAGAAAGATCTGAATACAAATTTCACCTCAGACATTAACTAGTTGGGTAACTCTGGGAAAGTAACAATCTCTATTTGCCTCAATTTCCTTACAATAAAAGGAAAACAAAAATAGCACCTACATCTCCCAGTTATTTTGAAGATCAAAAAAATTTGTAAAACACTTAACATAGTGCTTGCTGCGAAGTTTAGAGAGATGCCTTATCTCTTCTTCCCTAAGGAAAACAAGCTGATACATTAATCGTGTCTGAGATCTGGACCTCATTTTGTACTTGTAGTACAAATCAAGCTAACAAGCATATACTAAGTACCTTCTATTTGATAGATACTGTGCTTTCAGCTGCGGTTTCAAAGAGAAAAAAAGACAATCCCTGCCTTCAAGGAACTCACAGTACCATGGGGGGGGGGAGAGCACATGCAAACATTTATTTAGAAGGAAGAGACAGACAAGATAAACTGAAGATCATTTCAGAGAGAAGCCACTAATGCCAAGAATTCAGAAAGAAGGTATTGCGTGAGCCCCACTCATGGGGAGCGGAGATCCAGCAGCACATTGAGCTGAATTCTGATATCTTGCAGTATGCTTTCCCTGACCATTACAATGGTTATTGTGATTATAGTTTTCTCGGTTCTTCTTCCTTTATTCCATACCACTTGCTCCAAGTCTTTCCCCATCTCTGAATTGCTCACACTGGTCACTTCTCACCAGCAACACCAATTGACTGCATTCACGTGGCACATTCGATTCAGCCATTTCACATTTAATGGGCACCCACATTGTTTTGAGTTTCTTGCTACCACAAAACTCTAGCTGTTTTGGTGCATGTAGCAATGTTTCTTCTGAAAGGCATTTTTGAATGTTAACACAGCTTTCCATTTGTGGCAAGATAAATAAAGTGGGGAGTGTATTATTCAGACCCAATTTCTGCTTATTTTTACACATGAGTTTTTGTGGCTATTATCTCAGTAAGGAACAACTCTGCAAAATATGATTATGGACTTTGTAAATAGAAAATAGACACTTGGTTGAGAAGAGCTATTATGAATGGGCACCAAGCCACCGATGTTCTTTGCTTTTCAACTCACTTTGAAGCAACAGGTTAATCAACCTCACAATTACTTGATACCTCACTGATAAATGTCAGTCTCAGAAGAGAAATGACCAGTGGCCTTTTACAAAAGAGATAGACCAATTTATACTAATGTAATTCTCCCACTCTAATGAGAAGAAAGTGAAAGGTGTTGCTTCAATTAGCTATAATTTGTTCTTTAAGGTTAACTATATTTGACTTTGGGGACAACTGTCTCTCCTTTGAAAAGAAGAAATGATAAGTACTTCTGAAATACTTTTCAGCAAGGATACAAAGAGATAATGATCAAAACTATCTGATCTACTAATTAGGCTACTTCCCCCACTTAAATATCAATTAAACAACTGGTATTTACTGAGTGTTTTCATGGAAGTATAGATACAAATACCAAGAATAAAGCAATTCCAACTCTCAAAGAATTTATGATCTAGTAGAGGAGACAACAAATACATGCAGAAATACATTGAGTGAACCCACACACATATACATCATAATAGCTAAATATAAAGTGCTTTGTAAGAGAGAAAACTAAACTAAAAGTGGTAAGGTTTATCAAAGACCTCAGGTACAAGACAGCACTTATCCAGGTCTTAAAAAAAAGAAAAGAACTCCAAGATGGTGATACAAAAGGAGTACAATTTATGCATCAGGAACAGCTGGTGAAGAGGCAAGGACATGGGAGATGGCATGTCATAAGTGACAAAGAGAGAGATAGCCACTTGACTGCATCATAGTGAGCTGGAAAGTAAGGTTCATTTAATACAGATTTACTTTTTTTTCTCACATATGCAGAACACCTTTTATTTCATCCTACAACAAACACCTCGAGCAGTAAGGTGGTGCAACAGATAAGAGTGCTGCACCTGAACTCAGGAAGATTCATCTTCTTGCGTCCAAATGTGGCCTCAGACACCAGCTGCATGACCCTGACTAATCTTGTTTGCCTTAGTTTTCTCATCTTAAAATTAGGTGGAGAAGTAAATGGCAGACCCCCCCCAGTATGTTTGCCAAGAATACAACAATTGGGGCCATGAAGAGTCAGTCATAACTGAAATGATTGAACAACAACTGCAAAAGAGTCTAGTAACAAAACAGAAGCCACATCATAGACTCATGATAGACCAAAAACAAGGAATGTACAAAAATTCCTCCGAGGCCCTCCTTAACCCCACAGAGTTTGATATAAACTCTGGATTGTGCTGAAGTACTCTACTACTTCACTCCACCCAGTTCTTGTCACTTGAGCATTGTTCAAATACAACTACATTTCTTTCATTCTCTATGTAGCTGATTTTAATAAAATAAATTAATACTTATTCCTATTAAATTTCTTGCATGTGTGTGCGTGTATATATGTGTGTGTAGGGCATTCAATGGACAGAATATGCCTATCGTGGAATCAGGAATACTCCTCTTCCTGGTTAAAATCTAGCATCAGACACTTACCAACTGTGAGATCCTGAGCAAGTCACTTAATGCTATTTGCCTCATTTTCCTCATCTGTCCAATGAACTGGAGAAAGAAATGTCAAAATACTTCAGCATATTTGTCAAGAAAACTCCAAATGCGGTTGTGAAGAATCCAACATGACTGGAACAACTGAACAGTAACAAACTTATTCATTATTTTTATGTGTGAACCAAGCTCTCCACATTTATTATTTATTTTTGAAATTCTTTTATTTTTTAAATTTGAGTTTCAAATTCTCTGTCTCCAGTCCTTCTTCAACCCACTAAAAAAGTAATGAATATGATAGTAATTATGTGTGTGTAATGCAAAACAAGATTTTTTTTGTTGGGTTGCATGCAGATTATCCATGTCACAAAAAGATCAAGAAAAAATAAAGTGAAAAATTATAACTAAATTTGCACTCAGAGTTCATCATTTCTCTCTGGAATTAGCATTTTTCATCACAAGTCTTTTAGAATTGTTTTTAGTATATATTAATGACTCAGTAGTCACTAGCTTCCACTTGCCAATTATAATTTTTAAGGGGTTATTTTCTTAAGTGAGCTTTTATACCTCCTTTTCTTTTTTGCCAATTCCCCTGTTTAAAGAGGTTTTATTTTCATTGAATTTTTGTGCTTCTTTTACCATGTGGACAATTCTTTTTAAGTTGTTATTTTTACTGGTATTTTTATGCTTCTTTTACTGAGTTACTAATTTTTTTTCATAATTTTCTTATATTGTTTTCATTCTTCCCCTAATTTTCCCTCTACTACTCCTATCTCTTTAACACTATAGGAATTCTTGTTGGACTTACATTCAATTTACATTTCTCTAGGAGGCTTTCCTTGTGTCTATTTCCATATTTTTGTCGTCTTCTGAGTTTGTCTTTGTTTTCCCTTCCACCATAGTAGCTTTGTATAGTCTGATTCCTTTTTTGTTGTTTGTTCATTTTTAAATTTTAAACTTTATGCTAAAATTGGGCTCTGCTGACCTGTGAATAGGGAGACATTCTCCAAAATCAGTTGGTTTTTTCATGTTATCATTTCCATGGTGAGTTCTGGTAGTCTGCAAGTTTTCAGGACTTCTAAGGGGGTATGACCCTGTGAGAAGTATGGTCATTGCTCTCCAGTTCTGTTTTCTGATCTTTACCCAGGAAGAGACCCTGTTCCTCTCTATTCTAGAAATGCAATCATGGCCCCTGCTCCCTTGTGACTGTCTACAAGTGCTCCTCTCCATCCGGGAACTACAACCTAGAACTGGGTATGGGTAATGCAGATGCCAAATAGTGTCCATTCCTGTGCCCTGAGTCAACTCAGTAACCCCTGTAATCTTTCTGAACAGTTGTCTGACTTCCTTACTGACTACAGGCTGAGAGCTTCTGAAACTGCTGCTGCCCCAGCTACCTCCAAAGCCCACGACTCAAGTTGCTACTATAAATATTCTAGGTCCTTCCATCTACCAGTGTCAAAGACCTCTCCTACTAACCTCTAAGTTGTCTTGGGTTGCAAAAATATGTCATCCTGATCTTTTGTTGACTCTATCATTCCAAATTCGATTTGAAGTGTTGTTTTAAAGTTGTTTGGAGGATGGGGCAGCTAGATGGCATGATGGATAGAGCACCAGCCCTGAAGTCAGGAAGACCTGAGTTCAAATCTGGTCTCAGACACTTGACATTCCCTAGCTGTGTGACCCTGGGCAAGTTACTTAATCCCAATTGCCTCAGCAAAAAATAAATAATAAAGTTGTTGGAGATCAATATAAGAAGAGTTCATTTTGAGTGCTGTCTATTCCACCATCTTGGCTTTGCTATCTATATTTGATCTTAGAGATAATAGGAAATCACTGGATTTTATTGAATGAGGGAGACACACAATCAGAACTGTTTTTGAAGAACATGACTTTGGCATCGTTAGTGTGTAGCATGGATAGGAATAGTGGGAGAGTTGAGGCAATGGGACCAATTAGGGGTCTACTGAATAATCTAGGGCAGAGATGATAAGAGTCTGAATGAAAGAGGTGGCTTTGTGAGGGGAGAGAAGAGGTTGGATGCAAGATATATATTTGGAGTCAGATAGTCAAGATTTGGCAAATGACTATACATAGAGCGAGCGAATGAGAGAGAAAGAGAGAGACACAGAGACAGACAGACAGAGGAATCCATGTTAATGCCATCCTGGATCAAAAGAGCACCCAAAATTTGCAGACCCCCAGAGATAACCCTGAAAACAGTAAAACAAAAAAAGCTTGAAGCTTGAGCCTGTGACTCCCTACTCCAAAGTTAGCAGAGCCCAACTTTCACATAAAAGTCATGGTCATAAAATAAACTGGAAAAAATGAGCAAACAAAAAAAAGGAACTTGACCATAATGACCGAAGAAAGAAAAAAAATCATGTCCACTTCCAGAGAGAGAGGTAGTGAACTGAGAGCAAACTGAAGTAAAATTTCTACATTTATTTACTTTTATTTCAACATGGTTAATATATAGTAGGCCTAATACGATTTCACATAGATAACCGACAACATTTAGCTTGCCTTCTCAAGAGGTGTAGAAAGTATGGGAAGAATTTGCAACTTGGAACATAAAAAGAAAAGAAAATTATAAATAAATAAATACATTTTAAAAATATATGCATTCCTGATAGTGAGCTTAGCTAAGGTTCACTCGGATCCATTAGACTTCATATAAAACTTCTGCACTTCAGGCTGCTGTGACCTGAGAACACAATATACTATACAAGAACAGAAGGATGGTATGATAATAAAAAATTTAAGGCTCAGACTTAAAGAAGGTTTGGTATGTCTGTAGTCTCCTGCTCCACCTATATCAGACACCCAGTTCAATCTCAGTAACCTCTACATGGACAGCAGCCAAAGTAGGCTGATAGAAGAAGAGATATGTCATTTTTGTAAATTTCTCAGGCCCTGAGATGAATAGAACTGGAAGGCTAGGCAATTAAACTCTTCTGCCATCGTTTTTTAGAGTAGGAACCCAGGAGCAGCCCCTCTAGCACCAGGTGTCAAAAATCATCCTGATGTCATCTAAATATGCCCATGCCTAGGGCAAAGCCCTAGGAGCTTTCATTCAGGTTTGGAACTAATCCCAGTCATCCTTGCCTCTGAACTTTTCTTAATTCCTATGGTTAATTAATTGCCAAGGCTGGCCAATTTTTCCTCCACTGATATTTCTCATATCAGTCCTCTTCTTTCCACCCACAGAGGAATTAGCCCCTCATCACCTCTTTCTTTTATAATAGCCTCATTATCAGTCTTCCTGTTTTCACTATCTGTTCTTTAATCCATAGTCCACAGACTTCAAAGTGATATTCTTAAAGCACAGGCTGGTTTATGCTACTCCTGAGCTACATAAGCACAAATTTCTTTTTTTTCTTTATTAAAATTTTTTTTTTGCAAAACATATGTATGGGTGATTCTTCCACATTGACCCTTACAAAGCTTTTTTCCCCCCTAGTTTCCACCCCTCCCCTAGATGGCAGGAAATCCACTACATGTCAATTATGTTAAACTACTTGACAAATTGAATATATGTATTATATATTTCCATACTTGTCATTGTTGTGCAAGAAAAATCGTATCTACAAGAAAAAAAATCTCAGAAAGGAAACACAAGGCAAGCAAACATCAATAGAGATCATGAAAATGTTATGTTGTGCTCCACATTTCACATCTTTCTCTCTGGGTGTATATGACTTTCTTCATCACTGAACAATTGGAAGTGGTTTGAAACATTTCATTGTTGAAGAAAGCCACATCCATCAGAATTGACCATCATATAGTCTTGTTGTTGCTGTGTATAATGATCTCCTGGTTCTGCTCATTTCACTGAGCATCAGTTCATGCAAGTCTCTCCAGGCCTCTCTGAAATCGTCCTGCTGGTCGTTTCTTACAGAGCAATAATATTCCATAACATTCATATACCATAATTCATTCAGCCACTCTCCAATTGATGGGTATCCATTCAGTTTCCAGTTTCTAGCCACTACCGAAAGGGCTGCCACAAACATTCTGAAGCACACATTTCTTACTGCCTAGCATTATTTCTATGTAGAAATGCCAACACAAGACATACACTTGAATCTTCCCTGGACATTTCATCTGCTGCTTCCATCTCTCTCTAAGGCTTTCTTCCATTCCTTGAATTTCATTTCCCTCTTAACTCTACATTTTGGAAGCCCAGGTCCCTTCGAAGCTAAGCTCAAGTTACCACATTCTATAATAGGACTTTCCTGTTTTCCACATTTGTTAGTGCTCCTACCCATTATTTTGTATTTAACACAAATACATTTTAAACTTATTAAGCTATGAATATGTTGTTTCTTCCTGATAGAATTAAGCTACTTGAGGGTTGAGACTATTTAGATTTGCCTCTATGTATTTTATATCTGACATACAGTAAGTGCTTAATAAAGATTTAGAGAATTGCAAATCAGGGAACCTACTATGTATGCCAGGTGCAGGGCTACAACCTGGATATACAAAGAATGATGCAATACTTATGGCAAAGACCCTGCTTTCTAATAACTACATTGACTGTATAGGTAAATAAATGCCAAAGAAATAGAGGGAAAAAACATGCAGTAAATACAAAGCAGTTCAGAACAAGGGAGTTGGAGATACCTTATTGAAGGTGGGACTGAAGCTTTCTTCCCAGCACCGGGAAGAGTTTTATGAAACTGAAGTAAGGCTGACATGCACTGAAAGTATGTAGGACAGCCAGTGAAAAGACAGAAAGAACAGGAGAGATCAAATACCAACAGGACACTTGGGCTGTTTAAAGAGTAATTCATCAACCCATTCTCCAAGTGATAAATGGTAAAAGGATATGAACAGACAATTTCCAGATAAAGAAATTGAAAACATTTCTAGTCATATGAAAAGGTGCTCGAAATCACTATGGATCAGAGAAATGCAAATTAAGACAACTCTGAGGTACCACTATACACCTGTCAGATTGGCTAAAATGACAGGAAAAGATAATGACGAACGTTGGAGGGGATGTGGGAAAATTGGGACTCTGATACATTGTTGGTAGAACTGTGAACGGATTCAGCCATTCTGGAGAGCAATTTGGAACTAGGCTCAAAAAGTGATCAAACTGTGCATACCCTTTGACCCAGCAGTGTTTCTATTGGGCCTATATCCCAAAGAAATCATAAGAGAAGGAAAGGGCCCCACATGTGCAGGAATGTTTGTGGCAGCCCTTTTTGTAGTGGCTAGAAACTGGAAACTGAATGGATGCCCATCAATTGGAGAGTGGCTGAATAAATTATGGTATATGAATGTTATGGAATATTATTGTTCTGTAAGAAATGACCAGCAGGACGATTTCAGAGAGGCCTGGAGAGACTTGCATGAAATGATGCTGAGCAAAATGAGCAGAACCAGGAGATCATTACACAGAGCAACAACAAGACTATATGATGATCAATTCTAATGGACATGGCTCTTTCCAACAATGAGATGATTCACACCAATCCCAATGGTCTTGTGATGGAGAAAGCCATCTACACCCAGAGAGAGGACTGTGGGGACTGAGTGTAGATCACAATATAGTGTTTTCACTCTTTTTGTTGTTCATTTGCATTTTGTTTTCTTTTTCATTTTTTCCTTTTCAATCTGATTTTTCTTGTGCAGTAAAATAAATGTAAAAATATGTGTACATATATTGGATTTAGCATTTTTTCACATGTTTAACATATATTGGATTACTTGCCACCTGAGGAGGGGAGGAAATTTGGGACAAAAGGTTTTGCAAGGGTCAATATTGAAAAGTTAACCATGCATATGTTTTGAAAATAAAAAGCTTTAATAAAGAATAAGGAACTACCCATACCTAACACCATATATCAAGATAAGATCTAAATGGTTTCATGATTTAGATATAAAGAGTGATATTATAAGCAAATTAGAGGAACATAGGATAGTTTACCTCTCAGACATGTGGAGATGGAATAAATTTATGTCCAAAGAAGAACTGGAACTCTTAATTGAACACCAGATAGATAATTTTGACTATATTAAGTTGAAAAGTTTTTGTACAAATAAAACTAATGCAGACAAGATTAGGAGGGAAACAATAAATTGGGAAATCATCTTTACATTTAAGGATTCTGCTAAAGGCCTCATTTCTAAAATATATTGAGAATTGTCTCATATTTATAAGAATTCAAGCCACTCTCCAATCAATAAATGGTCAAAGGATATGAACAGAATTTTCAGAGGATGAAATTAAAACTATTTCTAGTCATATGAAA
Source organism: Myrmecobius fasciatus (assembly GCA_023553655.1). Taxonomy (NCBI): domain Eukaryota; kingdom Metazoa; phylum Chordata; class Mammalia; order Dasyuromorphia; family Myrmecobiidae; genus Myrmecobius; species Myrmecobius fasciatus. The sequence goes on from JAJPUD010011976.1 coordinate 37,654, forward strand.
AGGTGCTCCAAGTCACTATTAATCAGAGAAATGCAAATTAAGACAACTCTAAGGTTGTCTTACACCTGTCAGATTGGCTAAGATCATAGGAAAAGATAATGAGAGAATGTTGGAGGGATGTGGGAAAGCTGGGACACTGATACATTGTTGGTGGAACTGTGAACGGATCCAACCATTCTGGAGAGCAATTTGGACTATGCTCAGTTATCAAACTGTGCATACCCTTTGACCCAGCAGTGTTTCTCTTGGGCTTATATCCCAAAGAGATCTTAAAGGAAGGAAAGGGCCCCACATGTGCAAGCCCTTTTTGTAGAGGCTAGAAACTGGAAGCTGAATGGATGCCCATCAATTGGAGAATGGCTGAATAAATTATGGTATATGAATGTTATGGAATATTACTGTTCTATAAGAAACAACCAGCAGGATGATTTCAGAGAGGCTTGGAGAGACTTGCATGAACTGATGCTGAGTTAAATGAGCAGAACCATGAGATCATTATACACAGCAACAACAAGACTATACAATGATAATTCTGATGGACATGGTTCTCTTCAACAATGAGGTGATTCAAACCAGTTCCAAATGTTCAGTAAAGAAAGCCATATACACCCAGAGAGAGGGATATGAAGTGTGGACCACAACATAATATTTTCATGCTCTCTATTGATGTTTGCTTACGTTTTGTTTCCTTTCTCTGGTTTTTTTTCTTGTAGATACGATTTTTCTTGCACAACAATGATAAGTGTGGAAATATGTATACATATATTCGATTTGTCAAGTATTTTAACATAATTAACACATAGTGGACTTCCTGCCATCTAGGGGAGTGTTGGGGACTGAGGGGCGAAATTTGTAACAGAAAGCTTTTTAAGGGTCAATGTTGAAGTATTACCCATACATATATTTTGCAAATAAAAAGCTTTAATAAAAAAAGAAGAAGAAAGAACTTGAAAATAGTTTAAAAATAGTAATTCAGAGTAAAAGATTCAGTTATCTTCCTATGGAATAATGTACTCTTAAGAGGTAAGACACAATATACTCTGCTTCCCTTGCCCCCTCCAAGCATATACAGGCAGCTTTTTCTTCCGCAGCCTACTTCTCAAATATCTTAAATAAATGCTTGCAAATAACTTTGGACTTGAGTTTACATGATAACAACTCACTTCTTCTTCTGCAGTGCAGCCTTGGTGTAAAAAGCATGTATTCATTTTCAAACAGCTAATAATTGAAAATATTTTGTTGCCATTTGAGGAAAGGAAAACAGCCTCCCCTTCCCCCCAATTGCAATATAGCTCAAAGCACTATTCCTGCCATGGTGGTAAATTCACAGGAGGGAAATATTAACCCACTGTAAATATTTAAAATTAAATTACAGATGAAATACAGTTTCTTGATGGGAAATCGCTGTACTGGTCATAAAAGGGACTTGTTTCTGTCATGCGCATTTTTCAAATGAAAGTTATAATGAAGTAAATGCATAAATCCAGATACATAAACTGCTGTGTAGACAATACAGCCAATAACATTGGTCATATAATCTATAAACATGTTTACCTATAATTTCAAATTATTTTATTGTCTTTGTTTTTGAACCCATATCACTTAAAAATAATGCTATTCAAACTTTAATGTAATTGTGCTTAAATTGCAACTATCAGCAATAATTCCAGCAATAATTCCTCATGTAATCACAAGCTTAGAATGTGGGCAATCAGCAACTACTGCTGTGCCTTTATTTTTTCACAGAGTCATAAGTGGCATGGGGTATCTGAGTATCAACATAGTAGATAGAGGAAAGCTTTTTTTTTTTCCCAGAGCAGCTATCATTCCTCCTTGCCTCAAAGTCCCCTGGCATCCCCAGGTTCTGTCACCATAGTGGTAGATCCTGGAGATCTGTCCCCACCAAGCTCTGTAGGGTATATACCCCACCTTTTCTTGACATATTACTATGGTGGGATAATAATACTCTGTGTCCATGTGTCCTGCTCTGATCCCAAGTGACTTTGGCAAGTGACCATTTGATCATTTCTTTCTCTGTCCACACTTTGTTATGGTTGCTACAGAAACCTTCAGCTGTCTTTGGAATAAAGGATACCTAAATCCTCAAGTACCTTTATCTTCCCGGAAGATTTTGAATCAATATATAGAAACATAGTGAGGACCAGCCCTTGGGATTACTATGTCAGTTGTCTTTGAGGTCCCTCTATTTGTCAGTAGCCTCTCCATCCATTAGTACCCTCTCACTGTGTCCCTTGGTGGCTTCTCAAGGGACCGAAGGGACTGACTAACCAATCTGGGTTGAATTAATTTCAAAAACATGAAGCCAACATCTAGTATGTAGCAAGGCACTGGGTATACCAAAGTATCAATCCAATAACCCATCACCTCTAGGGTCTTATCTTCTACAAGGGGGTAACAAAAATCAGTTCCACGTGATATGCACTGGGAATAACTGAGACAGGAGAAACTAATTTCACAGTTATTATAGCCAGGAAGCAAATATGCAGAAGATACCACCTGAGCTATACTTTAACTGAAGATAAGGATTCAGAAAGGAAGAATGATAAGAAGAGCATTTTCAGAATGTGGAAAGGATAACCTATGCAAACACCCTGAGGGAGGTAATGGAACAGTTAGCTAATAAAACAATTGGGTTACAACAAAGTTGAAGAATGATCAGCAATGAGCCTGGAAAGGCAGGTGAGAAGCAGATTGATGAGAATCTTAACACCAGGCTAAATTGTTTTGTTTTCTTCTAAAAGCAGTTTGGAGCTATTTAAGCTTTTGAGCAGCCAAGTAAGATGGGGAAATGCCTGCCTCAGAGAGATTATTCTGATATCTGTGCAGAGGATGGAATGAAGACAGGAGAGGCTGAAGAGAAAAAGCCCAGTTCAGAAGTCATTGCAATAGTAGGTAAAGGTGTAAGGTGAGATTTCAGGAGAGAGATCAGCTCTAGATATGGAGGTTTAGAGAGGAGAGAACAACTGAACCCATGGGATCAGATGAGATCTTCATAAAGAGAACAACAAAAAATGTCAGAGAGTAGAGTCTTGGAAACATTTTTGAATGATAATCCAGTTCGGGACACTAAAATATACTTAACTAAGTAGTAGAAGAACCAAGAGCAAACAGCATCAAAGAAGCAAAGAAACAGGAGAAAGAGGTAGCTGAAGGTTTTCAAAAGAACAGAAAGGTTAAGGAGGATGAGGAATTAGACAAGGCCATAGGATACAGCAATGAAAAGACTGGCAAACTCATTTCTAATATATATCAAGAATTGTTTCAAATTTATAAAAATGCAAGCCATATTCCAATTGAGAAATGGTTAAAGGATGTGAACAATTTTCAGATATAGAAAACCATTTCTAGTCATATGAAAAAGCGTTCTAAATCACCATTGACCAGGGAAATGAAAATTAAGACGACTCTGAGATACCACTACACACCTCTCAGATTCGTCATTATCTTTTCCTGTCATGTTGGCCAATGTTGGAGGGTATGTGGGAAAACTGGGACACTAATACATTGTTGGTAGAATTGGTAATAGATGCAATAATTCTGGAGAGCAATTTGGAACTATGCTCAAAGAATGATCAAACTGTGGATTCCCTTTGATCTAGCAGTGTTTCTATTGGTTATATCTCAAAGAGATCTTAAAGGAGGGAAGGGAACCCACATGTGCAAAAATGTTTGTGGCAGCCCTTTTTGTAGTGGCTAGAAACTAGAAACTGAATGGATGCCCATCAATTGGAGAATGGCTGAATAAATTATGGTATATGAACGTTATGGAATATTATTGTTCTATAAGAAACGACTGGAAGGATGATTTCAGAGAAGCCTGGAGGGACTTGCATGAACTGATGCTGAGTGAAATAAGAAAAACCAGGAGATCATTGTACATGGCACCAAGATTATACGATGATCAATTCTGATAGACGAGGCTCTCTTCAACAATGAGACTAGTTCCAATGATCTTATGATGAAGAGAGCCATCTCTTCTCAGAAAAAAAAAGACTATGGGAAATGAGTGTGGTTTACAACATAGCATTTTTTACTCTTTTTGTTCTTGTTTGTTTACATTTTATTTTCTTTCTCTTTTTTCCTGTTTGATTTGATTTTTCTTGTGCAACAAGAGATTTGTATAAATATGTATACATATATTGGATTTAACATATATTTCTACCATGTTTAACATATACTCGATTACGCACCATCTGGGGAGGGGATGGGGGAAAGGGGGGAAATTGGAACACAAAGTTTTGCAAGGGTTAATGTTGAAAAATTATCCATGTATATGTTTTGAAAATAAAAAAAGCTTTAATTTTTTAAAAAGTGGTAAATTGGAGAGAACAATTTCAGTTGAATGGTAGAACTGGAAGTTACTTTGTAAAGTACTGAGGAGTAAGTATATGCTGAGGAAGTCAAAGAAGTTAGTGTAGATCAGGGCTTCTTAAACTTTTTCCACTTGCAACCGCAACTTCAACCTGCAAGCCCAACAAATTTTTCTAGAACACTATCTCGAATCTGAGCAGAGGTGTTTCTGGCAGCATCTCTGCATGCATAATGGAAAGTGTGCAGGTTGTGTATTCAGAACCAAGGTTACAATGAAATAGCATGATGCAACATGGGCAAGGGCTGCCAGAAATATCACAGATTCATTATGTGTTTCATTTGGAATTAATTTTTATCACTGTATGTTCAGGAACATTTTACCATTGCCAGTTTTCCCCCAATCACCACATTCTGTTATGGGACTTCATATGGGGTAGCTACCCACAGTTTAAGAAGCTTTGGTGTAGGGTATGTTTTCTATAAGTTTGCCTGTTAGAGGAATGAAAGATTTAGGACTACTATCTCTGAAGGTTGGGCAGAGGTAAGGGAATTTTATTTACTTTTTTCCCATTTGAATATTTTATTTTTTTCCAATTACATGTAAAGAAAGCTTTCAACATTCACTTTTACAAGATTTTTGAGTTCCACATTTGTTTCCTTTTTCCCTCCCTTCCCTTCCTTCTTCTCAAATCAGCAATCTGATTTAGGATATAAATGTACAATCATATTAAAAATGTTTTCACATTAGCCAGGATATGAAAGAAAAATAAGAACAAAAGGGAAAACCCACAAGAAAGAAAAAAAAATAAACAGGAGCAAAAATAATATGCTTTGACCAGTATTCAGAGTCCATAATTCTTTCTCTGAGTGTCGATAGCATTTTCCATCATGATTTTTTTGGAAATGTCTAGGATCACTATATTGCTGAGAAGAGCTATGTCTATTAGAGCTGATCATCATGCAACATAGCTGTTACTATACACAATGTTCTCCTGGTTCTTCTCAAAAGAACTTAACATCAATTCATGTAAGTCTTTCAATGTTTTTCTGAAATAATCCTGCTCATCATTTGTTATAGCACAATAGTGTTCTATCACATTCATAAACCGCAATTTATTCAGTAATTCCCCAATCTTCAATTGTTTGTCACCACAAAAAGTGTTGCTATAAATATTTTGTACATGTGGATCCTTTTCCATCTATCTTAAATGAATATTATTCAAGGATTCCTAAAGCCTGAGCATTTTTGTAGGTAGTTGGAATGGAATGAGCAAATAGAAATGTGAGAATGAGAACATAATAAATGGGGCAAGTTCCTAAAGTTGACAGACAAATATAAGGAGAAGCATCAGGCTTGAAAAGAAGGGTTATCATATACTGTGAGACTGGAGCAAAGGAGAGGAGGCAACAGGTAAAGAAAGAGAGAAGTCTTGAGGTATGGAATAAGGCAGCTGAAGAAGCTCAAGATGGATGGACCTCAATTTTCTCAGTAAAGTAGAAATCATTGGATTGTTGAATTCAATTATGTTGGGTTAAGATGCTGATAGCTAAGGGTAATAAAATTTGAGAGCTGGAGCACTATCAAAGTCTCATTCCCCCCACCCCCCGTGGAGTAGGAATCTCTTCTATAAGATCCCTGACAGATAGTTCAGAGAGGGGAATCAGAGCATTTTGCCAGGCAACCTACTTTCACTCCAGGATTCCTTTGGATTGTTAGCCAAGTAACTTCATATGAATAACTGAAAAATGCCTCCATGGGACTTCTCCCTGTGATCCTAGTCCTGCCCTCAGGGTCAACAACCCAACAGCAGTTCTCAGCTATTTGAAAATGGTTACCCCTTTAGTCTTCTCCAAGGTAAACATTCCTAATTCTTTCAACCATTTCTTAGTTGTTATTCTTTCATATCCCTCAACAGTCAAGTTGTCTTCTTGAGGATATTTTGTAGTTTGTCAGTGCCCATCTTAAAATCTTGTACCCAGAACTGAACATTCTACTCTAGGTGTGGCCTCTCACAGAGTGCAGCAGTGACACTCTCAACTCTGTGTCATGCAAACAATATCCTTCTGTTAATGCAGCTGCAATGGACGGTGGCTTTTTTAAAGTAGTAAAAATGTCCACTTTTAAATATAAATTGAAGCCAATGCAGAACTCTTCAATCTTGTACTTTGTACCTGGTATTTCTATGAGTGTTGGTAAACCCACATTGTAGGACCATGTTTCTATCACACAAATTTTGAGCTCATCTTGAATTCAGATTCTGTTGGGTGTGTAAACCTGCAATTTCAAGTTTATCTGTAAAATGAAATTGCAACTTAGAGTTCAAATGCATTCAAGTCTGCATGTGGACTTCTCTTTTTAAACAGGGATAATAAAATAAAGGACTGGAAAGAATATTCTGCTCTTAGATAAACACAACCTTTGCCTAACAGCCTCCTACATTTCTTGATTTCCAGGGTACATTCTGAGAATAAAAACAAGAGCTATCTTTTTCTCTTCTATATTTTGTATACTTCAGGTACTCAATACATGCTGAGGGAGACCCTTTTGACACTGGTATTGGTTAGAAACTGAATCAATGTTAATAGTCACAGGGCAAGGTGAGTACTAAAACTTAAGAGCAGATTAAAAACAGTCTGAGGTCTCCAAAGACCAAGCAGCTCAGGGCAAAACTGACCTCCTTCCTAAGTCACTTTATAGAAAGAAATTTTAGAAATCTTTTTCCACTCTTCATTTGCTTTATAGGTGGATGTGTATGCAGGTAGTGTTTAGAAATCAGAAGAGCATGTGAAATCCAAAAAGATGTTTTGTAAATTCTTTTCTTCCAATGTACACATTTTCCCATGCACATAACCTCACAGATTAAGGAAACAGACGTGTTTTGCTATTTTATAAATGGAGAAATATGACCCTTTTCCAATTCAGAAGCTGACTTTGGTGAGAAGATGTCTTCTGATGAAGAAATTTTTGAACATTCTTTAGACAAAAAAGAACATTCACTGTCTTTTAAATGACACCAAGATTTATTTTTTTAAGGCAGTGTGTCCTGAAATTACTAAATGTCTTGAAACATCTCCTGAGTCAATAGTTTTGTGATCCATATTGGTGGGGGTTTAGAGGGTACCAATCAACCAAATAATTAAAACCAAAAAGACAAAGTGTAACTGCTAAAGATTTAGAAGGATACTAATGGATTCTCTCACATGCCCCAACCAAAAGGCTTTAGACATATTCCTAAGGAGAATCTTTCCTTTACTTCCCCTTTCTCCTGAGAAGTACAAAATGAAAATCCCTATTCAGTATTTTGTATTTGTATTTTCCCTTCTCAGCTAGAGGATTCAGATTAAGCTTTGTATATAATTTTCACAAAAATTCAAAGTCCAATGCAGCTATCCCACTTTTCATTCTCATACTAATACCAAACCAAGAAGTTACAATTAGCATCCCTTTTGCTCTGGACAGAGGCCCCTTTATCAAAATTGTAACCAATTTGCCCTGTGTAATGAAATACCTGATGATCCCACTCCTTTTGTTTTTTTGCTCTTTTATGGGTGTTCAACCTATTAATGGTAGGGACATATTCTTGACACCTATAGTAAGGAGCAGTCCTGGCCATAGATAACTTTTTCAATCTTAACTAGAAAATGAAAGCCTAGATCATCCTTGCGTGGCTTTTCAACTTTTGTGTTTCTATCACTTTGCATATAGACAAAGGAAAAGATATTTCTTGGCCTACCTAGCCCTTGAGATGGTGGAAAGCATAAATATTATAATTTTCTATGCAAAGTGAAGATGAGTATAATTTACCCAGGCTACAGCAGGTACTACACATATAGCGCAATAGCATCATTCTTGCAAAATCAGTCAAAAGGAAGCAGGGAAATTGCTGCTAAATAAATCGTATTACTAGTAGATACCCAGCATGCTCTGTGTAAGGCTGTCAAGAAAGTGAATCACCTAGGATTTGCTTGAAGCCTATTAATGAAGTAAATACTACTTTTGGAGGGCCCTAATATCAAAGTTAAATCTGCCTCTGAAATTCCCCTCTATTGTCCTGAATTCTGCCATCTTCCATGAGACAGCCACATTCCACATTAGAAGCAGTTGGTGACATGGTAGATATAGAGCTCAGCACAGGGTCAGGAAGATCTGAGTTCAAACTCAGACTCACTAGCCGTGTGACTCTGGACAACTCACTTGACCACTGTATCTCAGTTTCCTCAACTTAGCAGGGGGCCTGGCACATGTTAGAAAATGATTTCTTTCCAATTATTTTCTATGACTTCTCTTCACCAGTCTAAACTAGAATACTTGATGACTTAAAAGAAAAAACAACTTCATTCTGCAAACAATTTTGGAAAATATAAAGCAGGATCGAGATATGAAAGTGCTCAAAAGCTTAGAAAAAGTCTGTCAAGAAGTCTCCCCTTTGGACAAGCTGAATACTTTCTGCCATGCCTCCCCGCCCCATGAAGAAATCCCATTTTGACCAGTGTCTCTTTCCTTTTCCTCTGTCTCCTTTAAGAACCAGAAAATTCAAAGAACTGGGACAGGGAGGGGAAGTACTGTTCAGAAGCCAGTGTTAAGGCAATGTCAAATTTATGTGGATTTTGAGGCTTGGGATAAAAATAATAACAGCTCTAACAGTAATAGCTAGCATTTGTACATACTTTACAGTTAACAGATAAGGAAACTAAGGCTGAGAGAATTCAAATGGGCAAATGTCCAGGGTCACATAGCTAAGAAGTGTCTGAGATTGGATCTGAATTCAAGTCTTCCAGACTCCAGGCCCAGTACTTTATCTATTCTGCCACCAGCTGAACAAAAACTTTTTTATCTAGTTGTATTACAAAAAAAAAAAAAAAAAAAAAAAAACCTTTTCCCTTTAGATCTTGTTGAATGTCTCCAACATTAAGCTGTAATCTAATGTAACAAAAATGACCCACCTAAAGCTAACCACCTAAAATAGAGATCCAAATATAGAGATTTTTAAATGGCCAAACCATTAGTGAAGGCCAATCTGAGTGTTCTTTAACTCATAGGCCTTTAAGGTATACAGGTGGGACTCAATAATTTCTGATATTCTTAAGAAATATTAGAAAACCATACATTCTTTTACTCAATAGAAAACTGGCAGTTGCTATGATGACCTTCATTCAGTGGGGTAATTATATTACCATGAAAGCACATTAAGGAAAGAGACACATTATAATATCCACACCCACTCTTGTAAACCTTGAAATTGGTGATGATATATTCGGAGGCTGGATTATAATACAACTTTTTTGTCTGTGAGGAAAAATTTTCCTGTTTAGCTCCTCTTCCACTTTCTAGTGGTCAACTTTGGGACACAACTTACTAGGCTGCAAAATTATTAGTCATCAAAGAGTGAAAAAAATAATGGGAATCAAAGAGTTCTAGGCATACATTGATTTCAGTGGACCATTTTTTTTAACTTCTGCCTTTAATCCTTGTAAGTGGTCCCACAATAATATAATGTTACGGTATTTGTTACCCTAGGGCACCTCTTTTAAAATAATAGAAGGTATTTTTAAATTAAGAAAATCCTTTATTTAAATATGCATTGTGTACTGAAGACTGGTTCTTTTAGGGCACTAAAGAAACAGTTAAAGAAAGTAAGGATATTTCGTGGGAATTACTCCAAAGTAGAGAGTGTTCCAAAAGCATATCATGTACACAGTGTATAATATAAAACTGTATAATGGAATTTTTTGAGATTCTCCTCACTGGAAGTCTTCAAGCAAACAGAGCTTTATTGGAGCTATTTTACATATTATTCAGGTAGAAGCTGGAGACTCTACACAGTTGCTGAGGTTCATGCTAACCCTTGGAAATTTCGTGACTCTGAGGTGATATAACAGGAACTCACTCACTTTGGGTCTGTCTCTTTATTGCCTAGTATTGAGCTTGGGAGGTAGGAAGAGTTTAATAAATGCTTTTTGAAATGATAAGATTAAACCATGTCTGAAGAATGCCCAAAAATACAAGGAATTTTTTTTTAAATTTTATTTTATTTGCATAACATATGTGTGGGTAATTCTTCAACAATAACCCTTACATAGCTTTCCGTTACAAATTTTTCTCCCCAACTTCCCCACCCCTTCCCTAGATGGCAGGATATCCACTACATGTTAATTATGTTAAAATATTGGCAAATCGAATATATGTATACATATTTCCAAACTTATCATTGTTGTGCAAGAAAAATCTTATCTACACAAACAATATATCAGATAAAGGAAACACAATGTAAGCAAACATCAATCAAGGAGTATGAGAATGTTATGTTGTGGTCCACATTTCGCATCCCTCTCTCTAGGTGTATATAGCTTTCTTCAGTGAACAATTGGAGGTGGTTTGAAACATATCATTGTTGAAGAGAGCCATGTCCATCAGAATTAATTGTCATATAGTACTGTTGTTGCCGTGTATAATGATCTCCTGGTTCTGCTCATTTCACACAGCATCAGTTCATGTAAGTCTCTCCAGGCCTCTCTGAAATCATCTTGCTGGTCATTTCTTACAGAACAATAATATTCCATAATGTTCATATACCATAATTTATTCAGCCATTCTCCAATTGAAGGGCATCTATTCAATTTCCAGTTTCTAGCCACTACAAAAAGGGCTGCCACAAACATTCTTGCACATGTGGGGCCTTTTCCTTCCTTTATGATTTCTTTGGGATATAAGCCCAATAGAAATGCTGCTGGGTCAAAGGGTATGCACAGTTTGATAACTTTTTGAGCATAGCTCCAAATTGTTCTCCAGAATGGCTGTATCCGTTCACAGCTCCACCAACAATGCATCAGTGTCCCAGCCCTCCCACAACCCCTCCAACATTCATCATTAACTTTTCCTGTCATTTTAGCCAATCTGACAGGTGTGAAGTGGTATCTCAGGGTTGTCTTGATTTGCATTTCTCTGATCAATAGTGATTTGGAGCACCTTTTCATATGACTATAAATAGTTTTAATTTCATCCTCTGAAAATTGTCTGTTCATATCCTTTGACCATTTATTGATTGGAGAATGGCTTGAATTTTTATAAATATGAGACAGCTCTCTATATATTTTAGAGATGAGACCTTTATCAGAACCCTTGAATGAAATACAAGGAATTTTAACGTGTGACATGGATAGGTAAATTTGATGTTTCCAATTTTCCATGCTTCATTTTTGTGGCCAACCCACAAAGTAAGGGCTGGGAATACTGATATTGTCATTGATGGAACAAAAACAGTGAACCTAATAGCAGGGTTTTTTGGCTCTCATCAGAATATTTCAGAATCAATTGGGAACTTTATGATCACTGAATTCTGCCCATACATGAGAAAGCATCCCTATTATAACATATCTGATGAGAATATCCAGCTTTCAAGGTGGGCAAGGGGAGGGACCCATTCCACTTAGAGAGAGCTGTAATTGAGATGTTGTTATCCCCCCCATCAAGTCTATTAGCAATTTCCATCCACTGCTCTTGATATAGTTTTCTAAGGGCCTAATAGAGTACGTACAATCAAATGTGATTGTCTGATTTAAATCTGATTATAATACCAGAAATCATGTAGAACAAGAATCAGCCAAGTATGGTCCAAAAGTCAAATTGGGTGAATGTGACCTTTACCCAGCCCAGCTTCATTTTTGAGGCTCTTTTTTCACTTTAGGAGGCTTCCTTCTTTCCCCATACAGATGCCTCATCTGTTTCAGCTTTGCTTCTTCTCCCTCCTTTTGTTTTGCTCTCCCAGATTGATCCATCCAACTTTCAGCAAAGAATGAAGGAATCCATTCATAGTGAGATATTGATGACTGATAAGGCTTAGTGTGCTACATCTCCAAGAATTATTTTTACATTTTACTGGATGAAATACTAATGGTAGGAAATAAAATCATATTATGTAATTTGTATCTTATTCTACCTCTTACCAACCTGTACATGTCTTTTGCTTTCCTGTATAGCCATCAGTTCCTTTAATATGCAACTCAAGATTTACTTCATTCAAGAATTTTACAATGAATTAACATAATTCATTAATTGGATTTTCTTCAGTATTTTCTAGATATATACCTTAGGTACTAGCATTCACTAGTTTTAAACTAATAATTCAATAATATTTTGAAAGTATCTCCAAATATGACCTCAATAGGGTGCTAAGGATTTTGCTGCTATCCTTTTTATTCTAAAACATATTTTATAATTCTATGTATACATTACATCACATACATTCCAGAACAATAATTCTTGTGGTTATAGAAAACGTGGATTTTCATTTCTTAGAACATCAGTGTGATGCTAGGGTGGGTTTTATGAAGAAAATGAACATTCAGGGACAGATAGCTAGTCAAAGTCATACACTAAACAGGCAAATAACTGAGACCAGAATTGGTATCCCCAAGCTCCAGCTCCATTGTTTTCCCCCAACACCGCCATACAACGTAAAAGACTATTTATACATTCTCATAAATATGTTCTTTGAAATCTTTTGAAAAATGTTAGTCATGTTTAATAATATTCCTTTATTTTTTCAAATTTCCATAGAAACATGTATGTTCATATGTAAGCATAAGGTTTTAATATACTAAGCTATTCATAAATTTCTACAACCATATTAGTCTCAGGATTGGCCTTTGGTAGAAATATTAGCTATTTTTCTTTGAAAATAAAGAATGAATGAAGATGGCAAACGGCAGACAGCTTTCTCTGTGAACTCCTGGGACCTTCCCTCAGACCCAGACAAAGTGAGCCTTCGAACTAGTTTTGGAGTGAGGGCTCTGCCAAACATTTGGACTACAACGCACTTCTATCAAAAATCTACCTTGAAAGAACTCCGGAGAAGGCTAGCCTCAGGGGAAATCGGCCTCTGGTCCCGATCAGACTCCAGCCGGGGCGGAAGTAAGGGCTGCGATAGAGGGGCGGATTTTAGGTACCCAGGAAGCCCCTGGGAGACGCCTGAGCCACTTTGCTCTGCTTGCAGGCAGGTGCTTTGGCAGATCTGCCTTTGGTAAAGGGTGGATAGAGAGCAGTTGAAAACGTGGTCCTAGTGTGAATCTAGCCCGACCAGCCTCAGACCAGAAGTCAACTCGGCAAACTGCCCCAGGGCAAATACAAATTGTTGCAGTTTTCTCGGCTTTTGATCAATATCCCAACTTTAAATCATGAGCAAGAAGCAGAAGAGAGCTCTCACCAGAGAAAGCTTTTACGGAGAAAAACTAGAACAGTCCCCAGATCCTGACATTATGAAAACAATCCTAGATGAAGCCACAAAGGCAGACTTAAGTTGGTCTCCCTTTCAGAAGGCTTACCTGGAAGATTGCATTAAGAATCTCAAAAGAGAGCTAGAAGAAGAATGGGGAAATAAATTGAGATCAGGGCAACAGAAATATCAAAAACTGGAAAATAGGACTGGTGAATTGGAAAAAGAAAACAGTTCACTGAAAAACAAAATTGGTGAACTGGAAAAAATCACCAATTCACTGGAAAATAAAAATGGTGAACTGAAAAACAAAATTGGTGAATTGGAAAAAGACAACAATTCACTGAAAAACAAAATTGGTGAATTGGAAAAAGACAACAATTCACTGA
>JAJPUD010011977.1:1149-22699 GCA_023553655.1 Myrmecobius fasciatus
TATATTAAGTTAAAAAGTTTTTGTACAAAGAAAACCAATGCAGACAACATTAGGAGGGAAGGAATAAATTGGGAAATCATCTTTACATTTAAGGGTTCTCTTAAAGGTCCCATCTCTAAAATATATAGAGAATTGTCTTATATTTATAAAAATTGAAGCCATTCTCCAATCAATAAATGGTTAAAGGATATGAACAGACAATTTTCAGAGGATGAAATTAAAACTATTTATAGTCATATGAAAAGGTGCTCCAAATCACTATTGATCAGAGAAATGCAAATCAAGACAACCCTGAGGTACCACTTCACACCTGTCAGATTGGCTAAAATGACAGGAAAAGTTAATGATGAATGTTGGAGGGGATGTGGGAGGGCTGGGACACTGATGTATTGTTGGTGGAGCTATGAATGGATACAGCCATTCTGAAGAGCAATTTGGAGCTATGCTCAAAAAGTTATCAAACTGTGCATACCCTTTGACTCAGCAGTGTTTCTATTGGGCTTATATCCCAAAGAAATCATAAAGGAAGGAAATAGCCCCACATGTGCAAGAATGTTTGTGGCAGCCCTTTTTGTAGTGGCTAGAAACTGGAAATTGAATAGATGCCCTTAAATTGGAGAATGGCTGAATAAATTATGGTATATGAATATTATGGAATATTATTGTTCTGTAAGAAATGACCAGCAAGACAATTTCAGAGAGGCTTGGAGAGACTTACATGAACTGATGCTGAGTGAAAGTAGCAGAACCAGGAGATCATTATACACGGCAAGAACAGTACTATATGACGATCAATTCTGATGGACATGGCTCTCTTCATCAAAGAAATGTTTCAAACCACCTCCAATTGTTCACTGAAGAAAGCAATATACACCCAGAGAGAGGGATGTGAAATGTGGACCACAACATAACATTCTCATACTTCTTGATTGATGTTTGCTTACATTGTGTTTCCTTTATCTGATATATCTTTTGTGTAGATAAGATTTTTCTTGCACAATAATGATAAGTTTGGAAATATGTATACATGTATTTGATTTGCCAATATTTTAACGTAATTAACATGTAGTGGATATCCTGCCATCTAGGGGAGGGGTGGGCAGTAGGGGGAGAAATTTTGTAACAGAAAGCTATTTAAGGGCTAATGTTGAAGAACTACACACACATGTTATGCAAATAAAATAATAAAAAAAAAAAGAAATGCTGCTGAGTCAAAGGCTATGCACAGTTTGATAACTCTTTGAGCATAGTTCCAGATTGCTCTCCAGAATGGCTGTATCCATTCACAGCTCCACCAACAATGCTTCAGTGTCCCAGCCTTCCCACATCCCCTCCAGCATTCATCATTAACTTTTCCTGTCATTTTTGCCAATCTGACAGGTGTGTAGTGGTACCTCAGGGTTGTGTTGATTTGAATTTCTCTGATCAATAGTGATTTGGAGCGCCTTTTCATATGACTACAAATAGTTTTAATTTCATCCTCTGAAAATTGTCTGTTAACTTATCGATTGGAGAATGGCTTCAATTTTTATAAATATGAGACAATTCTCTATATATTTTAGAGATGAGACCTTTATCAGAACCCTTAAATGTAAAGATGATTTCCCAATTTATTGCTTCCCTCCTAAGCTTGACTGCATTGGTTTTGTTTGCACAGAAACTTTTTAACTTAATATAGTCAAAGTTATATATCTGGTTTTCAATCAAGAGTTGCAGTTCTTCTTTGGACATAAATTTATTCCATCACCATAGGTCTGAGAGGTAAACTCTACTACGTTCCCCTAATTTACTTATAGTATCACTCTTTATATCCAGATCATGAACCCATTTAGATCTTATCTTGGCATGTGGTGTTAAATGTGGGTCAAGCCCTAATTTCTTCCAAACTAGTTTCCAATTTTCCCAGCAGTTTTTGTCAAATAATGAGTACTTATCCCAGAAACTGGGGTCTTTGGATTTATCAAAGACTAAATTGCTATAGTTATTGTCTAGTTTGTCTTGTGATTCTATCCTATTCTACTGATCGACTACTCTATTTCTTAACCAGTACCAAATGGTTTTGATGACCGCTGCTTTGTAATATAGTTTTAGATCTGGTACAGCAAGTCCACCATCATCAGCCTTTTTTTCATTAATTCTCTTGAAACTCTTGACCTTTTGTTCTTCCAAATGAACTTTGCTACTATTTTTTCTAGATCTGTAAGATAATTTCTTGGGAGTTTGACTGGTATGGCACTAAATAAGTAGATTAGTTTGGGTAGTATTGTCATTTTTATTACATTCCCTCAGCCTACCCATGAACATTTTAAGTTTTTCCAATTGACTAGGTATGATTTTATTTGTGTGGAAAGTGTTTTGTAGTTTAGTTCATATAGTTCCTGACTTTACCTTGGCAGATAAATTCCCAAATATTTTATACTATCAACAGTTATTTTGAATGGAATTTCTTTTTGTATCTCTTGCTGCTGAGCTTTATTGGTAATATATAAAAACACTGCTGATTTATGTGGATTTATTTTGTATCCTGCAACTTTGCTAAAGTTGTGAATTGTTTCTAGTAGTTTTTTAGTTGAGTCTTTAGGGTCCTCTACGTATATCATCATGTCATCTACAAAGAGTGATAATTTGGTTTCCTCATTACCTACTCTAATTCCTTTAATCTCTTTTTCTTCTCTTACTGCCAAAGCTAACATTTCTTTTTTTTCTTTTTTTTCCATTTTTTTATTAATACTTTTTATTTGCAAAACATATGTATGGGTAATTCTTCAACATTAACCCTTACAAAGGTTTCTGTTACAATTTTTTCCCCCGTACTCCTCACCTCTCCCCTAGATGGCAGGATATCCACTACATAATAATTATGTTAGAATACTTAAGAAATCGAATATATGTATAGTTATTGCATCATTTTTGTGCAGGAGAAATCATATCTACAAGAAAGAATAATCTGATAAAGGAAATACAATGCAAGAAAAACTCAATACAGAACATGAAAATGTTATGTTGTGGTCCACATTTCACATCCCTCTCTCTGGGTGTATATGACTCTCTTCACCCAAGAATTGGAACTGGTTTGAAGCATTTCATTGTTGAAGAGAGTCATATCCATTAGAACTGATCCTCATATAGTATTGTTGTTGCTGTGAATAATGATCTCCTAGTTCTGCTCACTTCACTCAGCATCAGTTCATGCAAGTCTCTCCAGGCCTCTCTGAAATCGTCCTGCTGGTCATTTCTTACAGAGCAATAATATTCCATAACATTCATATACCATAATTTATTCAGCCACTCTCCAATTGATGAGCATCCATTCAGGTTCCAGTTTCTAGCCACTACAAAAAGGGCTGCCACAAACATTCTTGCACATGTGGGGTCCTTTCCTTTTTTTATGATTTCTTTGGGATATAAGCCCAATAGAAACACTGCTGGGTCAAAGGGTATGCATAGTTTGATAACATAGCATGGGTTGATTTGCATTCAATTTTATTTGAATGCAAAAAGCATTTTTTATTCAAAGTTTATTGGGTTTGTCTTGGATTACTGAATCACTGAGAAGAACCAAGTCCTTCATAGTTGATTGCCACACAATCTTGCTGTTACTATGTACAAATGTGTTCCTAGTTGAGAAGACGAGATATTTCTAACTATTAGCGTGATCTCAAATTTAAATGCTCTGAAATTTGAAACAATAACCTACTGATATTTAAAGATCTAAATATGTAGCAATTTTCAGGTTTTTCAGGCATAGATTATATTAGACAACTTTTCAATCACTTCTGAATGAGAGACTATATACATATAGTAACCTGTTTTGCCATTTCCTAGTCTTATTAAAATAATTATATAGATTTGAAAAGAACTGATGTTCTAAACTTCTCATACATTTTATTGTCTCATACACATACTGTTTTCTGTTATATTTTAATTTAAAAAAATTTATCTTTTTGATACAAATCATTCGTGGACTTTTCTCTAAATTTAATTTTGTTCATTAAACCAAAATACAGTCTTCAAATCATTTTTGGTTATTTGTGGGTCAATTAAAGTTGAGTTTCTTTTTCAGGCTTTGAATATAGGTTGATTTTTTTTTTTTATTTTAACATATCTTTTCCAATTGTACTCAGGCTACTTCATTATTAGAATTCAGCAATCAGTAGAAGAAAAAGTTGTTAAGGCTGGTTATTATTGAACATCATGGGTATAAAAGTAGTTTATTTCTATTTGAAAATGGCTTTAAATTAAATATGAATATGATTCCTATTTTTAAAAAAATATTTTGAGGGAAGTTATCCTGTTCTCAGTGTAATCATAAAACTAACCAGCAGGGGGCACTCTGAGCTAAACTTTGGTTCAAGCACCTTGCTTCATCCCTCTTTCAACTCAATCAACAATATTGTAAATGAAATGAAACTCTTAAGTGTGTATGTGTGTATTTTTGTGTGTATGTGTGTGTATGTGTGTGTGTCTTCTTCAAAGGAAAAGTATATTTGCTGCCATTAAAATAACTCAAAATTTAAATAAAATATTTGTGGAATCAATCTTTCTTTTAAAAAATTACACATATATTTTTTTTTATCATTTTTTTAATGAGAATCAGAATTGGTTTCTCTGTAAGGAGAAGAGTGTAAAATATATTATGTCTGCTGACCAAACATTTTGCAAAGGATTTAAGACCTTACAGGGAAGAAACTTCTGTGTTATTGGCTTTAACCAAATGCCCTAGGGGTTTAGGGATAATTTCAAGGAATTGATCTTATTCTTTCATGATTTCATCTAGAGTAACCACAAGTATAGAGGGGAAGAGGTCATATATTTATTGCTCAGTGTTTCCCCTGTCACAGGAATCCAGTGAGTCTTTAATTAAATAAAACAATAATGAATGTATCAATAGAATTTTCTTTCTTCTGAATTTCTCTTCTATCAGGAAGATAAAGACAGAATCTATAATCTCAGTTTTTCTGCTTGTATTATATTCACAGAATTCTCAACAAGAAGATTTCCATGGATATTACTATTGAAAACATTACTTGGAACTGGATTTTATTTTTTCTATACCTCTCATTTAGGTCAAATACTGAATATGAATGGAACCGTTGACAGCCATCTAGGAAAACCGATAAACTTATCTAAAAGTGTTTTGAATAGATTCATGAATTCAAAATATTCACAACTTAGAAGTGGCAAAAGTGGTGCAAAGGAGGGCATTTCCCCAAGTTTGGTAAATGTTTAATAAATTTAATGTTATTTACAATATCTGGCACCTTCAGACAATTAAAATGCACTCTCCTTTCCAAATTTTCTTAATATAGGTTACTTTTCTCATAAACTCTATGGGAAAAGAAAAAAGTCATTCAGTCAACAAGCATTTCTTAATCATTTACTATGAAAGGGCGAAAAGAATAAGCATTTATTAAATGTCAGACATTGTGATAAATACTTTAAATATGTATAAATACTTTAAATATGTTATCTCATTTTATCTTCACAACAACAATACTGTGAAATGCTAAGATTTGAGTTATATTTAAGTGAAAAAAATTGCGACTATTTTCTGAAAACTCCCTTTTCTCCCCTTCTGCTCATCTTAAATCACTCAGATGTCTTCCTTCTTCATTCTATCTCCTTCACCTTGGTCTTACATAATGGCATAGCCATTACAATGACAAACTCTTATTTTTCTTTTCTTTTTTAAAATTTATTTTTAACACACATTGCTTTATGAATCATGTTAGAAGAGAAAAATCAGAGCAAAAAGGAAAAAAAAAACATGGGAGAGAGAAAAAAAAAAACAGAAAAAAGAAGTGAACATAGTGTATGTTGACTTACATTCATTCTCCTTAGTTCTTTTTCTGGATGCAGGTGGCATTTTCTGTCCAAAGACTTTTGGGATTGTTTTGGATCATTGAATATCACTGATCATTGCTCATTCTTGCAGTTATTGTGTACGATGTATTCCTAGTTCTGTTTGTTTCACTCAGCAACACTTTGTGTAAATCATTCCAGAACTTTCTAAAATCAGTTGGTTCATCAATTTTTATAAGTCAATAATATTGCATTATCTTCATGCACCATAACTTGTTCAATCATTACCCAATTGATGGGTATCTACTCATTTTCCATTTTTTTTTGCTATCACAAAAAGAGCTGCTACAAACATTTTTGTACATGTGGGTTCTTTTTCCTCCTTTATGGTTTCCTTACCATACAGACCAAGTAATGGCACTGCTGAGTCAAAGGGTATGCATAATTTGATAAACCTATGGGCATAGTTCCAGATTACTCTTCAGAATGTTTGGATCATTTCACAACTCTACCAACAATGCATTAGTGTCTCAGTTTTCCTACATCTCCTCCAACATTTATCATTCTCTTTTCTTGTCATCTCAGCCAATCTGAGAGGTGTGAAGTGGTATCTCAGAACTGTTTTAATGTGAATTTCTCTTATCAATAGTGATTTAGACCTTCTTTACATCCAAGTGAACTCATTCCATCCAATGTTTTCCAAAAGATTTACCAAACTTATTAACCCTATTATTTCATTTATCTTTAATCTTTCTCTCTTGACTAGTTGCTTCTCTATTGCCTATAAACCTAAAGACTTGGTAGTCATTTGCTCATCTAATAGATAAATTGATAGGAGATAACAGTTATAGTCAGTAAGTCAGTAAATATATATTGAGTGCCTTCTCTGTGCCAAGTACTGTACAAAGTCCTGGGGATAAAATAAAAAAGGTAAAAAAAAATGAACAAAATGTAAATAAATGAACAAGTACAGTTCCTATTGTCAATGGGAACATGTTAATTGTCAATATGAAAAGAACTATGGAAAGCAAGATGTAAGATAAATTGGAGATAATCTATTAAATAAAACAAACATCTAACATTAAGGGGGATAAGAAAGAACTACTTGTAGAATGTGAGACTTTAATATCTGATGGAAGTTCTCAAAGCCAAATACAAAGATAAGAAGGGAAATATGGTGAACAATGAAAATGTTCCATCAACAGATTGATTTCCAGGAAGTCAAACTAATTAGTTACTTTGGAGAAAACATTTGCAGTTGAATGATGAAGTTGGAAGCCAAATTATAGAGAGTTAAAAGAAGAAAATGAGATGAAAGGAAATGTTATTAAGTTTAGACAGTCTTCTCAAGGAGTTTAGCCACAAATGGAAGGAGAGATATTGTAAGAAAGCTAGTGGATTCTTGGACTAAATGATAATTCTTTGAGCATGTGGTCATGCTTGTGGAAAACAGAGAAAAAATCAGGAAATAGTAAAAGATTAAACATAAATAAAAGTGAAAATGATATAGATAGAAATTGGCTGGCAGGTACAGGATGGAATAGAATTGCTTTTGTATCTAAAGGGTTTTTTCTTTGTCAAGGAGAATGTTTACTTCTACTAACAAGCAAAGGTGAAGGAAGAAATAGTTGTATAAAGCATCTAAGAGGTGTGAAATGAGAAGGGGAGAAAAGGAAATTCTTGAGAAATGCTCCCAGTTTTGTTCAATGAGACGTGAAAGAAGATTTTTAGCTGAGAAGCAAAGGGTTTGAAGATGACAAATATGGAAATATGTTAAAAAGAATTGGTCATATTACACATATCAGATTGCTAGCTGTCTTGAGGGAGGAGAGAGGTAAGGGAATGAGGGAGAAAAACTTGGAATGAAAAGTCTTACAAAAATGAATGTTGAAAGCTATATATATATATTTGAAAAAATTAAAATTAAAAAACGAGGTTTGAGGAGGGATGGAAAAGTCAGGAAAATCACTGTGGTAAGTGGTATGACTCAATTAGGAGCCATTTAAAGATTATTGTACCACAGTGATAGCCCAGTTGAAATTACATAGCAAAAATTTGTCAATCTAGCACATTTTGTTATTTTCTCCTGCTTTGTTCAGCAATAGTTAAATAAGAACAAAGGTAGTGGATGTTTGGAGAAATCCAAGATTAAAGATTGTCAAAGTAAGACTTCAGTAGGGAAAAGGATTCAAGAGAAGAGAACAGTGTAAAGTTGAACTTGGTCATCAAGGAGTCAAGATAAAAAAAAAGAAAGAAAAGTGTAACCATTGAAAGGTTGATGGATTGGGAAAGAATTGAAAGGTCGAGGTATTGTAAGCCATTATGAGGATGGAGAATAGAGAAGAGTTGCAATTCAAATTAAAGATATAAGAGATTAGGGTGTTGCAGAGAGTATCAATATGTATGTTGAAGTCCTCTAGTATGTGAGCAGGAGTTGGGAAGCTGAGACAGCCTATGAGCTAGGCACTGAACTTATTGAGGAAAGAAGGAGAACATCCTGGAGTTCAGTGGATATTAGCAATAAGAATTTTCACTGGTGGCAGAAATGGATTGAGTGAATGTGGAAAAAAAAACAAGTAGAAATTATTGAATGACAGTGTTATAGACAGAGCTTGAAGTGACAATGGAAAGCAAGGAGTATTCCAACTCACCAAATAAGGAGAAGTGAGTGAAAGTGTAATTAGTGTTGGAAAAAAGTAGTCCAGGATGCTTTGTAATTTACTGAACTTCAGTCCTTAGTTACAGCCAGAAGATGAAAAGGGTGGTAAAGAAAAAAAAAGATTTAAGATAAAAACTTGTTTGTTTCCTTTGGAGAAAGCAATCCAGATTTCACAGTGGAAGGACTATGCAGTTTTAGAATGGACATTGGGGAGGGGAGAATTAAGGGAAATGGGAATAAAGGCAACTCTGTGGAAAACATTGTAGGAGAGTGTTATCAAACTCAAATGGAAACAGGGATCACTACTCCACATATAAGGCTACCTTCTGGCTGCATGTTGAATTAGTTTTAAAATGTATCATTATATAGATTTTATTATATTTTTATTTATTTTGTTAAATATTTCTGAAATTACATTTTATTGTGATTCCTTTTCACTGTGTCACTGTGTCATTGTGGGCTGCATGGAGCCAAGTCGTTGCAAGTCTGATACCCCCATCCCCTCATTGTCAGGTGTATAGCAGAAACCTCTCCCCCCAACACCTCTAATAAGGCTTGGAACAAGAAGACCACATTTGCTATCACTTAACCTTCTAAATGAAAGGAATATTATATAATCATATCTCATATTGCTTTATCACTAGCTTTTTGCCTTTCTTCCCTTTTAATTATACATTTATTTATTTTAATATTCATTAAAAACATAAGGTGCAAATTTCCTCTCTTTCTCCCACTTTCTCCACCGATTGAGAAGGCATGCAGTATGATATCAATTATACATATGAAGACATGCAAAACATTTCCATATTGGCCATGTTGGGGGGAAAAAACTTAGAATTCATCAGTTCTTTTGAGGCAGCTAGTTGGTACCGTGACTAAAGCACCAGTCCTGAAGTCAGGAGGACCTGAGTTTAAATCTGGATGCAGACACTTAACATGTCCTGGCTGTGTGACCCTGGGCAAGTCACTTAACCCCAATAGTCTCAGGAAAAAAAATCAGTTCTCTCTCCAAAGTTAGATAGCATTTTTGATGGGTCCTTTGGAATTGTCTTAGGTCATTGCCTTGATCAAAATTAATCACTGTTATAATATTGTTATTACAGTGTACAATGCTCTTCTGGTTCTGCTCAATTCACTTTGTTTCAATTCATATAAACCTTCTTAGTTTATTATGATATCCCCCCCTTGTCATTCCTTATGGCACAAAAGTATGCCTTAACAAATTATATATCACAATATGTTCTGCCATTTCCCAATTCATGGACAAATCCTTAATTTCATATTCCTTGCCACCACAAAAAGAGCTGTAATAAATATTTTCATGCAAATATATTTTCCCCTTTTCTTTGATCTCTTTAGCATCAGACTTAGTAGAGGTATTTCCTGGGTCAAAGAGTATGTACGGTTTTATATCCCAATGGGCATTCGCTGTAGATTTTTCAATCCACAATGTTAATGTTTTCTTCAAATCAGTCCAATCATCACACCCATTGAAGAGCTAAGAAAGTAGATAGTAGACACTGGGAGCTTCAGTAATGTGACTACAGGTGCACAGCCAGCAAAAGGCAGAGGTTGGACCCAATTTCTGTCCTGACTCAGGAAATAATGTTTCTTCTATTATGCCATTTTGATTCACTAAATACTGGTATTCTTTTATTAGGTGTTCTAAAGATTATCGTGATATTAATCTACTTTTTCATTTTCTCTTGACAGTAAATTCCATGATGCTTAGAACTATATCTTAATTTTGTTTCTCTTCCCATGATCAAAACCTAATATGTGCTTAGTAAATGCTTATTTAATTAAATGCAGATATGCCAAATACTAAATGGCATATTAGCAAAAGAACTGTCATTGACATCAGGATATTTCTTCCTAGCCATCTTATTGACTTTGGTCTGGCAGTTAAGTGCATGCTAGCTCTGGTAGGCTTACTGTAAGATTATACTGTTGTTGACTACTGATTTTAATCATGTGCATACCATAAGCTATTGCTTAATTTAATCTCGATACTCCAGAACCAGGGTATGAATTTGAGTATGCAACAGAATGTCATATCTAGATGAGAATGTCTAGAATAATCTCATTCCCCCATTTTACATGTGAGCAAACTAAGACTAAGGAAATTGTGTAAATCAAAAATAATTATAAGATCTGGGATAAGAACTAAAGTTTACATCTAGTTTGTTTCAACACTGTATAATGTTTATTGTACCAAATATATAACATGTACATATCTGTATATTTATATGTGTATCATATACAAATATATGAATATGCAAATATGTTGTATGTTTCTGTAAATACACACACATAAAAATACAGGAGGGAACACAATTTAAAGGAACTAGAATATTTTCTGATCTTCAGGTATCACAATGCTCAGTTTATCATAATTTTTCCAGTAGTCTAATTAATGACACTTTAAGAATAACTCTAAACACCTTTTTATTTATTTGATCAGGTGTCATGGAAACAATATAAAAGGAGTCATACAGTACAAGGAAAGAAGTTTGCTTCTTAATTCAGAATATCTGAATAAAATTTCTGCCTCTCATAGTTCACATTTGTTCAAACTTAGGCAAATAACACCTTCCATGGGCATCTGTAAAATGAACTAGATGACCTCTGAGATTACTTCCTTCTCTAAAAATACTATGATATTATGATTTAATTGATTTAGAATAGCTTTGGGCTACAGAGTAGTATTTGTATATAAATGTGTGCATATATATGTACCCACATATTTATCTCTCCATATATATCGATATGGAGAGAGATGGATATGTGTATATTTTTATATAAAAATACATATATATGTATATGTATACACACTGTGCAACCTAATTGCTTACCTATAAGACAGATAGACATACACACGTATGCAAATGTGTGTATATTTATATGAATCTGCATTGTATACATATACATGCATGCCTACATACATGTTACTATATACTAGGTGCTCCAAAGTAGATAAAACATAGGATTTGAAATTAGGCAGAGGTATTTAATTCCTCAGATTAGTTACTGTGACTCAGATAGTTACTATGACTATGAATCAGCAATAACTATACTATTAGAAACCTTAAATTGCTACCTTTAAAATTTATCTAACTTCTTGATTATATAAAGAACCAGCATGATAAAATGAAAATTGTACTGCATTTGTCTAAAAGTCTGAAGATTTGAGATTCAGTTTTTTTTTTTTTTTGTTGTTGACAGATATTTGTTGTTTGATTCTGAGTAAGCCTGGTTTCCTCATTAATAAAATAGGTTTTTGTGAAAAAACATTAAAACCTTTATCTGATACATTGATAAGAATTATTACTGTTGTTGTTGTGGTGGTGGTGGTGGTAGTGTTGTTATTGATTTATAAATGTAAAATATTATTAAGGAAAATTATTGAAAATATCTTTTTGAATGGGACATCTTGCATTTATTTTTTCCTAGAAACATTTGTGATGATTTTTAAAACTTGTCTATAATTTCAGAATAACCATATTTTTATCTTCATTATTAGAAAAAAGAACACAAATTTAACATGACTTTCCTACATATGCAATGGAGAGCTGAGATATGGAAATGATTATCTGCCTATATGTGACTTCAAGAACAGTGTGTATGTAGGGGAAGCTTTCTTCAGGTTTACAGAAAGAATGACAGTGATTGTCTTATTTCCCTTCTGCCTAATGGTCCTCATAAAGCTAAAGTTAAGATATACAAATGTGCATTGTTTTCCCTTTGACCTATGGGTATACCCAAGTGAGTAAGAAACTCTCTCTCAATGTTAACTTTAAACTGTTTTGACTTTAATTTTAGAGAGCTGCTTAGGACACCAAAATAATTCATCCATGGTTATGCAGGTTGTATCATAGGTAGGAGCTGAGCTTAATTCTTCATGAAAATGAGAACAGTCCTGTGTGCTCTAAGCTCAGCTGTCTAGATATTAGTAGTCTTCTATTCCTTTCATACCTCTGCAGGTTTCATTGTTCCTTTTCCCAAGTCACCTAGGAGGAAGAATGGCTTCTTATATAGTTGCTTTTTTTCCCCCTGAAATTCCTGACATGAGAATCTATGGTAAAGAAATGTTACATTCACTCTGATTCCTTGAAATGTTTTTCATGTGCATTGTTACATAATGCTTAGCTATTTATGAAATAGAGATTTCTTGGCATCCCTACACATTTTTTGGGGGGGGTCACATTGCTAATCTACTTACAGTTACCCAAATTTGTTTTTGAAGTTGAGGAATCACATTGTCATATTCCCTGTCAAATCAGTTTATGAAGCTGCCCAGCATAATGAAATGTGACCCACTGGAATACATCAGGAATTAGAAAGGCTTATTGTGGCAGACACTGGTAGAATGTGTGGCTTTCCCATTAGACAGCTCTAATTAATGATGAGAGGGTTAGATTTCAGGTCAACACTGGGAGATGAACCAGAGTATAAAATGAGAATGAGAAGAAAAGAAACAATCCACCTAAAAGTTTAATGTGATTCAAATACATACTTCTCACCTGTTTTGAATACCTTCATGATGATTGAGAAGTGAGAGGTGGAGATTATTAATATTGTCTAACATTCCTTATCTCGTTAGCTATCATACATGGAAGTAGAACTCCAAGCCCATGGAGTTACATGCCATACATTTTCAAGCCCTCAAATTCCCAAAGATAGCTATCTCAATTATAGTTGATCAAGTGCTAACTGACAGGAACTTGATCTTTAAGGATTCTCCTGAGAAATGAAATCCAGATGTGATAGATATGGCCAGTAGTAAAATTTGAAACTCCTTCCAGCACACATGCAGAGAGAATCTTCATTATAATATACCTAAAACTTGGTTATCTAGATTATATTTGGAGAAATCCAATGAGGGAGATCATACAATTGAACAAAAATAAGTGGACAAAACAGCACAAGAAATTATTTCAATTTAACTAGTAAAAAACAGCAGATGAAAGAAGTTAGTGATTAAACATAATTAAAAAAGACTTCCATGTTTGGAAAGAATGAGATAACAGTCAATAGGGAATGAATTTTAGTAGAGAAAGCAGAAGACTGACTTTCAGTAAAGCCAATCTCATCCAGGAGCCCCAATTTCAGTAGACAGGTGAGGTTAATGGGCAGTTTGCCACAGTAGTTTCCCATGAGAATTAGCTACAAGAGCTGCCAACAGAAACAGACAAAAGAGAATTGCCAGTATGAATAGGCAACAAAAAAGGAGGATCTTGCTTAAAAAAAGCTATGGAATACAAGGGGAATTTTTTCAGTGCTCTGAAGAAAATGTGCTACATTTGTATTGATGTCAAAACCATGATACTGCAAAGCATATATGAAATGCAAGCCAATGTCTATCCTAGAGGATAAGTTGAAAGAGGTAATGGAAAGTGTGTCTTCCTTTTCATATTGCTTACAAGACCAAAATCCTCTTTGTAATAATAGAAGAAGAACTTAAGAGGAAAAAAATTCTAATGTATGGAATTTAAAAAGTGAAAAAATAAAGTGGGAAAAGAGAAGGATCATTGAATATTTGATGCCAAGTAATTGTTAAGAGGCTTTTGGCAGAGAGAGGGGGGGTTATGGGGAGATTTTTGGATTATCTTGGGAGGAAGAAGCTATAGTATTTATAGTACATATGGCTGTTGAGTTGAATTATTAATTATTAATTATTATATATTAATATTATATATTAATTTGATATTAACACTAAATGCCTGGGGCAGCTAGGTGGTGCAATGGATAGAGCACCAGCCCTGAAGTCAGGGGGACCTGAGTTCAAATGTAGTCTCAGGCACCTAACGCGTCCTAGCTGTGTGACCCTGGGCAAGTCACTTAACCCCAACTGCCTCAGCACAAAAACCCCCCAAAACAAAAACAAAAACAAAAAACTCCCACTAAATGCCTAGAGGTTTTCTCAAGGTATATCAATGGGTTAGTTAGTAAACAATTATTAATCATACATTCCAAGCACTGAGCCATTATCTAACGTTTGATAGAAAGTCTCAAGAGACTTATGAAACCTAACAATCTCTATCTAACCCTGATGATTTGTGTACAGACAAAAGACACTGTCAGGAAAAAAAAATCTAGATTATGTTGAGAAGCATTATGGAATCCACTCAAAGGTGATGAATACATGAGGGACATATGTAGTGTCTTTTTTAATAAATGCTATTTAATAGAAAGGCAGTTGTAAACAGTAACTATGAAAAGAACCTCTGAGATAGGATTGAGATTTCTGGGTTATAAGTTAAAATACAAGAATGATGGTTCTTGACTAAAGATGAAGTACATTTAATGAGAATACATTTAGATTAAATACAGATACATTGCAAACACAAACATATATATTCACATATGTATATATGTGTGTGTGTATGCATCTATCTGAAACTGATGAAGATAGATCAAATTGAAAATGGAGTGAAAAGGAAAAAAATTTCCCTATAACACTGACAAACTTGGCAGTAGTAAAAACAATAAAAGATGAAAAATAGCAAAGCAAAGAACCAGTAATTCAAATAATATAAATCCAAAAGAGAATCAATAATGAAAGTCATGATTTCATTACTTAGCTAAATTTTTGACACTTGTAATAAAAGGATTTATTAAGCCAATCTTATAATACAGTCATCTTCCAATCAATTAAAGGTATCAAAAACAAAAATAAAAGCAATAGACTGCCTTGAGAGGTAGGAGATTCCTCTTTCTTGTAGGTTGTTAGACAAAGGTTTGATAATTAAGTTGTGAAAGCAATAATTTTTTCATATTGTCATTGAACTCACTTCCAATTCAGGAATTCTGTAATTATGTCTACAGGAAAGTGAATGAGCTCTTGGGCTAGTGAAGGAAGATAGACAATTCAGTGAGAGACATTGTGCATATGGGTTGTGATTACAAGTGCCCTCTAATGAAGGAATTCTACTTTTAGGAATTAAGGATGATAATTCCTTGATCAGATCCTTTTTATCAAAATGACAAATTGACGTTTGCTTCCTGAAGGAGATGATCTATTGAGATTCTGTATATAGGAATATGTAACTATTGTTCATTTAGTCTCCATATGTAGGATATGAAAGTGCAATAGCATTCTAGGGGTGAGATAAGTAGTAATAGTAAATATGTATAGTTCTGTGAAACAAAGATAAGTAACAATTAACAATGATAGTAATGATGATTGCTAATGTGTACACAATAGTTTAATATTTGTAAAATATATATTATACAAATTATGTAAATTATAATTGCATATGATATAAATGTACAACTACACATATTATATATCTCATTTAAGTATTAGAGAAAGAATTTGAACTTAGTTTTGCTGATTCTTAATCTTGGACTTTTCATATTCTTTTGTAGCATATGCTTATAAGAAGCGGCCACCCAAATTGGTGTGAGTTATGGCAGCATGAGGATATTAGATATCTATGAAGAAGAATGACATACAAAAAATGAGGTCTCAAGAAGCCAAAGAAAAACTTGGCTTCCTTTTCTTTTCCCTCCCCTTTATCCTTCCTTTGCCAGTCTCTAAGTATAGACAAATAAATTCTCTACTAGTTATCTATTTCAAATTTTTGTCTAGGAATAGCCTTGTGTCCACAAAAGGTGAACAGGACTTTTTCCTCCCTTCTCTCTATTATAACAAATGACATTCCATCCTTGGGCCCTCATTCAGTGACACTATTATTCTTATTTGATAACAGTATCAATGATTCTTCTGATGAGAGATGTAAATGATGCAACGGGGATTGTGTTGAACCTGGTGTCAAGAAGTATTAGAAGTGTTTAATGTAGCCATCTTGGGGGTGGAGAGGTGAGAAAGGGGAGAAAAAAAGAGGGAAAAAATTTACATGATAATACTGTTATATATTTGAAAGGAGTAGCAACTTGTGCAGAGTAGATTTGCAGTTTCATGTACAATCATCTCATTTATTGTACTATATTATGGAAATGGTTGTTTTATTCCATAAATTAAAAATTAAATAAAAAATAAAGACACTTGGAAGATACAACAAAAATACAAACAGAGTTGGAGGAATGCCCAGTGCCAGTTCTATCTCAAGAGAAGAGCAAAATGCAACTTTGAAATTTATCAGTAAAGTTAAGAACAACAACTACAACAAAGTAATATCTGAGCCAGGTCATCAAGGAAAATAAAAGTACTAAAAGACAGGAGTTAAGAGGGAGTGCATTTATTCAAAAACAGGGAGATTTTTTCAGCATAGTTGTTAGATTAGTTTGCTTGGATTCTATAATGTGAGAGGGAAAATAAGTTTGAAAAAATAAAGCAGTATCAAATTGATATGGCAGTTAGTATTCTGGAACAAAAATGAGGACCAGATCTATGGAATTTGGAGTAATCTTTGTAGAGGTGATGATTACATGAGGTTAACAAAAGAAAAGTGCCTACTCAGATGATACCCTTAAGTAGGGTGTGATAGCCTAGCCAAGAAAATTGAGATAGAGCAGTCCAGGAGGTTTCAGGAAATACTAGATAGAATTGCGTCACAGAAACTAAGCCAGGAAAGAGTCTACAGGAGGGAGGAAGGGGTCAAAGTTCCAAAAAGACAAATAGGTCAAGTAAAATGAAGCTATGATATTTAATGATAAAAGAATTCATTGGATTTTGTTTGATTGGGACTTCTTGCTGTATCAATTGTTTTTTTAATTACTATTTGTTATCTTCTGATAAATTTCTTTGGATCTCACTTGAAATCCTTCTCCTATCTTTCTCTAAAAGGTTTGTTTTTTTATTTGCATTATAGCTTTGAATGTAAATTATATTGTTAATAGAAATAGTTATCTAATCACAGAAGTGGAAGAAAAGCTTTATATATAGTTTATACTAGAAGTGTATACTTGTGAATATGCATATGTATATTTATATAAATAAGGCATGGTTGCCCCATTATGTCATATATAATAATCTATATAGATACATGCATGAATATACACGTGTACATGTGTGCATGATCACACATATTTATAGAAGTATGAACATATATTTGTATAGTATATATACATATGTGCATGTGCATGTATGCATATATATGTATAGAATAAGCAGTTCTACCATAATATGACATATATACTCCCAAAAAGCACATCACTGGGCAAAACTGAACAATTAAAACCACAGGGTTTATAGTGTACAGTGCTCAAAAACTTCATCAATCAAATATAAAAATTAGAAACCTATTGAAATAGTAGTTCAGTTTTCTACATGCTAAGTGATGAGAAACATAAAAATATACTATTGCAAACAGTGGCCAGATTGTGGACTCAGGCTGTTGTTGATTCTGTGCATCTGTACGTTCTGTGGTTGCCTCAGTGATTTGGGTAAGTCATAACGCTGGGCAGGACTGGTGGCTGAAGGTGAGGGTGTGGCTTGCCAGGAGTTTGAGAGGGATTGCAGGAATGGGGGTGGTGCAGACTAGTTCTTCTCCACTCATAACGCCATACAGCAAATTTGGCATTTTGCCGTGACTGAAGAACTGAAGTTTTGTTTTTTTGTTTGTTTGTTTTTTGTTTTATGGAGGTACAGATCAGAATGATAATGAGTTGTTGTGACATAATACAATTTTCTGTATCTTGATGTTTTTCATGGGAGAAAACACAAGCACAACCCCTCAACTGTCAATATACTTAACATGTGCTCTATTAGAAAAATTGTTGCTTTCAAAATAAGCATTATACAAGAACTGACTAATACATGTATATATATATATATATATGTGTGTGTGTTTGTACATATGTACATAAAAATGCATATATATGTACATAGCACTGTATATATTTATATGTATTTGTGTTCATATGTAGTAGCAAGGTATTGTAGTAGAATGGATGGAGGACTAGTCTTAGAATCAGGAAGATCTTGCTTCAAATCCTTCCCTTGGACATGTGTGATGAATCTTTCAGTGTCTCAGGCAGTGTAAGACAAAGTTTTCAACAAGTGCTGATGTACCTTGGTAGAGATATTGCCTTACTGAAAGATCTCAGTACTCTCGAGATCACAGGTTTGGTTAAAAAAAACAAGAGGCAGGAACAGCAACAAACTAAACCCACACAAAGACACCTATAGAACAGATTCTTGACCTGTGATTTCTTTGCTATGAACTCCCTCAGGAAATGCAAATCTCTGTCCTAAGTTATTTTAGAGAGTAACCCAGAATGCTTAAACTTTAAATGACTTGTCCAGGACCACACAACTGGTATTTGTCAGTGGTATGACCTGCTCTGTCATGCTGTTAGTATATACATATATATATACATATATATATATATATATATATACATATATATATATGTATATGTATATGTGTATATATACACATACATACACATACACATATGCATATGTGTGTGTATGTATATGTATATATGCATGTGTATGTGTATATGTATGTATGTATGTATAAGCATAAACATCCATGACTTAAATTTTTGCTTGCATATGTCCTATAAGTGTTGGAAGGAAGAGTTTATGTCCTCAGTATTTATCAGAGTGCTATGCCATGCATAAATATTTATTGAATTTAATTGAAATTAACCTAGTACAAGTCCATTTGATGTTAAAAAGGATGATGCAAGTTAAATGATTTTTTCCAAAAGCAAAAGTCATAACCATCTCTATCACATCTGTGAAAAGAACCCTGGTCTCATGAATCACAGATGAGTGTCTTTTCCACTCAATTTTGCTGATCTTAGTTTCGAGTACTTATAAGTATTATCAAAGAGTTTTCAAAGTTTTGGAGGAAAAAAGGACCCTAGAGACCATTCAGTCCAACATTTTTCTTATTTTAATTATGAGAAAAATTAGAAATAGGGAAGTTAAATTGCTTATACAAGTACATACAATAGAAAAATAAAACTTGTACCTATTTATTCTAAAGTAATCAATCCTCTTTACCTTGTGTCATGTTGCCTTTAATAGAGGATACTTGCCTTTCCCCATATTCTTTCTCTCATATTATCTTTTCCATTAAAATTCATTTCTAAAAATTCCCATCACTCATTAATTTCCCACTCTGATTTTTCGACATCAGTATTTGCTCTAATCTTAAAACTGGAGTACTAAGACCAAACAAAACTAAACAAAAAGATGGGCTTGAGGATTATTAGTGCTAGCCATAGAGATGGAGAGAAAATGAATTTGCCATCAATTAATTAATTAATTTAAGATTTTTAGTGGTGGGAAAAATTCAAAGTTGTCAGTGCCCTTTATTTTCATTATTATTTGCCAAAAGTTTTACCATTTCTATTCTTTAAAAAATAATTTTTATTCTCCTTCTCCCATCATCAGATTTCTCAAGTGTCTTTAACAGATTTAAACTCAACTTTCTTTGATCCTGTTGTTTGGTCTTACTTTTCATAAGAATTCTGATTCTCTTTTGTTCATATTACAGTTTTTCCTTTTATACACACACACACACACACACACACAGAGTGTACTAATTTTTGACCATTTACTGCCCTTGTGACTTTCTTCTACTTCTAGGCTCCCTCTAATCCCTGAAGAGGCAAACAAAAGTTTGATGATAGAGTGTTTCAGAAATTATATGAACAAATGTGATTAACCAATGATACACTGAAGACTAGTTCCAAATGATGTTTTTAGTTGATAACTATTATTTTCTTGTACTTTTAAAATATATACTTTGAAAGGATCAGTGATTTTGTCTATAAGAGTACTCAGTCTAACAATTTAATTCAAACCCTTTTACATTTTATTCACAAGTTCATGATTTTCTGTGGCTAGGAGTTGTTATCTCATGTCCAATTTTCAATTAATGAGCTTTTCCCAACTTCCCTAAGTTGGTCCTCAAGTAGGCACACAATAATTAGTACTTGAATTCTACTAGAAGGCCTTTGGAAATTAAGCTTCTACTATCTCATCCCGAGGTATTAGAGAATAACCTTGGAAAAAGAATATACTACTTGAGTATTTTTTTACTCACTAAAATATAAATACAACTGCTCTGACCATCACTACTGAAGACTCCATAGTTATCATTTCTATCTTTAATCTTTATCTACAATCCCATGAAGTCCTGAGCCACTTGTGATCTGATGAGATTGTTTCCTTAATCTTTTTTTTTTTTTAAATTTTTATTTTATTTGAATAACATATGTGTGGGTAATTCCTCAACAATAACCCTTACATAGTTTTCCGCCACAAATTTTTCCCCCCAACTCCCCACCCCTCCCCCTAGATGGCAGGATATCCACTACATGTTAATCACGTTAAAATATTGGCAAATCGAATATATGTATACATACTTCCAAAGTTATCATTGGTGTGCAAGAAAAATCTTATCCACACGAACGATATATCAGATAAAGGAAACACAATGTAAGCAAACATCAATCAGGGAGTATGAGAATGTTATGTTGTGGTCCACATTTCGCATCCCTCTCTCTGGGTGTATATGGCTCTCTTCAGTGAACAATTGGAGGTGGTTTGAAACATTTCATTGTTGAAGAGAGCCATGTCCATCAGAATTGATCGTCATATAGTACTGTTGTTGCTGTGTATAATGATCTCCTGGTTCTGCTCATTTCACTCAGCATCAGTTCATGTAAGTCTCTCCAGGCCTCTCTGAAATCATCTTGCTGGTCATTTCTTACAGAACAATAATATTCCATAACATTCATATACCATAATTTATTCAGCCATTCTCCAATTGAAGGGCATCTATTCAATTTCCAGTTTCTAGCCACTACAAAAAGGGCTGCCACAAACATTCTTGCACATGTGGGGCCTTTTCCTTCCTTTATGATTTCTTTGGGATATAAGCCCAATAGAAATGCTGCTGGGTCAAAGGGTATGCACAGTTTGATAACTTTTTGAGCATAGCTCCAAATTGTTCTCCAGAATGGCTGTATCCGTTCACAGCTCCACCAACAATGCATCAGTGTCCCAGCCTTCCCACAACCCCTCCAACATTCATCATTAACTTTTCCTGTCATTTTAGCCAATCTGACAGGTGTGAAGTGGTATCTCAGGGTTGTCTTGATTTGCATTTCTCTGATCAATAGTGATTTGGAGCACCTTTTCATATGACTATAAATAGT